>LSYV01000294.1:9599-25377 GCA_001584585.1 Gonium pectorale | reverse complement strand
AACACACGCCTCGGTGCATGACCGGGCGTAACATTATTATTATTATTATTATTAGCGGCGTCACGCACAGCGGGTGTGGTGTCGGCAGCGGCGACGACGGCCGCCCTTGCAGCAGGGGCGGCGGCAGTGGCAGCCAAGGGTACAGCCGCTGAGGAGGCGGTCAAGGCGGCTCAGCCTGGCTATCTTCCATTTGGGGGATTCGTCAGGCCGCACGTTTCCCCTTCCTCCGGAGGCCACGAAATTCGTTTGGCTGGGGACGATTTCGCCCCCACGGGACCGTGAAGATAACCAGGCTGAGACGGCTGCAGCGGCGGCTGTGTCGGCAGCGACGGCAGCGGCATCAGCGCTGGCATCGGCCGCTGCGCAGCAGATGCGCCGAAGGCTGCTACTGCGGCGATACCAGAGCCCGCCGACTCCCCTGTCGCCAATGCTGCCGTCGGTATGCAGCCACTCCGCCCGCCCCTGGTTGCCTCCCTGTCGGCCTCGGCCCTCGAGCTGGCTGCTGCAGACGTGCTGGATGCGTCGTCCGACATGAACGCGGACGGGCCACGCTTGCAGCGGATATGCAGCAGCATGACGGATGATGCCGCCCTGCATGATGCTCGCTTGTGGAGCGGAGGCTTGCGCGCCAGTTTTTTTTGCTTGGTACCCCTGGGTTGGTTCTTCCGTGCTTGGCTTGGTTCCCCTGGGTTGGTTCTTTCGTGCTTGGCTTGGTTCCCCTAGGTTGGTTCTTTCGTGCGTTGCCCCTCGGGCACTTTGTTCGGTCTGTTGACCCTCAAGGGCGCTTCCTTAAAAAGGGGCGTGGCGGTGGCCCCGGCTGCCGGACAACCGCCGCTGGTACTGAGCATCCAACGCCGTGCGTTGCGCGCTGGAAAGCAACGTTATCGCCGACTCTGTTACAGGTCAGGCGGCGCCGGGACGGTTACAAGGCCGGTGCGCGCCCAGCCCGCCCATCCCCCCAGTTACTTCTGGTCCCTCGCGGTTGGATATACTCGCTTGGTTCTGGGGCCGCGGTATCGGCATGTTTTGCAGCTGGCCACGGCAGCTGGCTAAGCGGGTCCATGTTCGCCAGCCGAACCGCTTGTGGTTGTGATAGATAGCCCCGGAAGTGCCTCGGGCTGGGCTATGTAAGTTTGCCTGCGGCCAGGGCATGGACACCGCTTGCTGCTGGGGATGGTCGTAGGGCGACAGCGGGGCAGGTCCTGCTGCAGCTGGCCCGGCCGCTCCGGTCTCATGCCGAAGGTCGGAGCCAACCAGGCTGGGTATCTAACGTTTATTTGGGGCGGGCCCAGACGAGAAATAGGGGCCGGAAGTAGGGGTGCTCTAACGAAAGCAGCCCCTGCTGAAAGGGGCTCCGCATACATGTGGAGTGGACGGAAAACGCTCATCCGGAGGGCGTCCCCGGACGAAAAACCTAGTCGAGCTTCGCTTCAAGTAGGGGCAGGGCGCGTTCTGTCTAGTTGACGCTGACGCTGGGTAGGTTGCTCAGGGCAGATTGACTTCAATGCGGCGCGCAAGGCCCGTGCGCGGAGCGGAGCGGACGTATGGCTGACGTGCGGTGCCTTCAGGCTGTGTTCTGTGCAGACAAGCAAGCGTCCAGCAAGGGTCCGCCCGTACGTGCGGCGGCGAGCCCCTGCACATACACAAGTGCTTGGACCGAGCTGGTAAAGCTTCATTTTGTGCGGCCCAGATAGAGCTAATGCAACAGCGTTCCGCCGCAAGGCCGTGCGTGCGTGCATGGAAGGCTCCCGTGTGTCCTTCTAACTACCGGTAGGGGCATTGGTTCACCAAGGCTGCAGTATCATGTTTGCATCGAAGCAGGCAAGGTGCGTATGTACAGGCGTGCGGCAGCCGCTGCAGTTACCGGTAGGTGCCTTAGACGCCAATCACGAGCATGGAAACGGCGTCAATAATTACTACAGTGAAAGAACAACGACAGGGTGAATAATGTTGGATTGACTTGGATGAGACGCGGGAGCCGGCAGACCTACCCTTGGGTCAGCAGGCAAGTGACAGTAGTGACAGAAACGCCTATCACGTGCGACGGACAGCGCTGCCCGACGTGCACGCACATACACCGGGTTGCGACAAGTACAGGTTGCGACGGCACAGCCGCACGTACGTACGGTTGTGTGCAGATCTATTTGCGCCGACGCTAGCTCCATCTACCTGCCACCCAGCTCTCGCATGGAGCTAGCGCAGGGCTAAAGAAACGGCACACTTTAGGCCAACATGCACATGTACAACAAGCAAACAAGTGCCGGCGGCACAAGAAACCCCGCCCCCGTATGTATGATCGATCACATTCAGCAACAAGACGTCAGCATCGCTCTGGCAGTGGATGGCGTGAAGGAACAACCCATAAATAAAGACGGCAGCACGATTCCCAACACCTAGCCACATGCGCCGACTGTGACACGACGAACAGGACCACCCACAGGACCACCCACATGCTATGCAGAATGATGATGGACAACGCGCGTGTGTAAGTGCGGGAACCGTAACGATGGGATACATGCGATGGGCCGCGTACTTCTCTCCTTTCGTGACCCAAACAACTAGGAAAATGGCCGCAAAACCGGGCCTTTCTATACCTCCTAATCCAGGTAGCGAGCCTGTGGGCCAAGCTCCATCCGGGCATCGCCGCAAACACAGCAACGTTACGTACGGCGCAGCGCGCCCGCAGGTGTACGAAGCCATTGATAAACAAAAGCAGCAGATTCCTTCGTGGATAGTGCAATAATGCTGCGGATAATGGCGGATGTGAACATACGGCATGAACGCTAGAGCAAGTGTGCGATCTAGGGCAGACAGAAGTAAGGCTTGTAACGAACCCAACTGAGGACAGATGCTGCATGCAGCGGCGGTGACCCTGCTGCCAAAGAGCGATACGGTATATACGCGGCCGCCATATACGGCAACCCAACAGCGTAGATAGCAACCCAACAGCGGAGCGCGCAGCTGCTCCGTGCACAAGCAACTAACTGCCAAAAGCAGACAGATGTGATACAAAGTAAGCCACTCGGGGCGCACATGAATGCCAGGCATACGAATACTGCGAGACAGCATGCATGCATCGTGACTGGATGCATGGACACGTCGCGCGCGCGCAGGCATCGCGATGGCGAGGAGCGTGCATTACGAACGGTGATGAGTGCGGAATCGAATGGTAGATCTCAGCGAACGCGAGGAGGATGATACGAGCACCACAGCTAGCACATACATACAACGCATATGTAGACCTGCGCAGGCAGATGGTAACGATCGATGGTGTGCGCCTCAAGCGCACAAGCCTGCCCTGCCGCGCTTAGCTTGTATTGCAGTGAATGACGAGTTTCCTTCCGACCTCAGTGCGTGTGAACGCGTGTATCAGGGCCCGTACGGCGTTGATCGATCTTGCCGTCTGAGCGAACGGCGCGCGGGCGGCAGAATGTACGGAAGCAACGAACACAGATACAGACCGACTATGGCTGAAGACAGTTGACCTACCACCATGAACCGCGGTGTCAAAGACCAGGGCATCCAAACACAGCAATCCAGCCCTTTATGTTGAAACCGACAGAGGCCCGATCGACACGCCGGCCCATCGGAAATAAAGCCCTGACTTCATGCACACGTACACCTTGATTGGTTGACGGTATATATACCGACTCCTGCTGGGGGCGAAGCTGGCAGCAGATTGACGGCGGCTCCATCCGCGCTGGCAGACAGCCCCTTGCTGCACGGCAAGTTCGCCATTGGCTGGGATTGACCCGCCGATCGACCTGCGTTGCAGTATTTCAACGGTCGGGGACAGGGCGCCATACCTTTGTTCCGACTCTGGATCGATCGAGACGCAGCGCATCCGTCCACCCGGGCGTGGCATCATCGCCTGGATTGCTGCTGGCTGTTGGGTGTGCGAGTACGCCGTTGTCGAATCTCGCTCCAGCCATTGCACCCACCTGCCACGCGTGGGGCTCCTCGCGACAAGGCACGGGCGCTTGCCCATTAGAAGGTGCAGCAGGCGATCCTGCGCAGGGCGGGCCGCCGAGTCGCCGAATTACTTCGATGGTCAGCGCGGAGCGAATCAGGCAGAACGTACGTACGGCGGTCTGGTTCTGAGCATGTTGCGGTCTCAATACAGCTAGCTAGTTAGGCTGCTGCGTGTCTTAGCGGGGGATGTTCTTCGGCTCGCATTTCGCTCGCTCCTGGTTCGGTACGCATACGTGATGACACCCATCACTCGACAGCCCCAGCCAAGAAAATGATGATACGTAATACGCGCGCTCTGCGCGCCCGACCCTTTATACGTACTTGAGGCCGTTGAGGGCGGTGTCGTCTTCCGCGCCCTGTGGATCCATTCGGGTGCAGAGAGCCCCGAGCGGGTCACCCAGAGTTAGTTTACACCAGGACTCCAAAGGTGTGGCAAACAAGCTAAGGCGCAAGACGCGGCGCGACCGAGCTACGGCTACAAACACGTACATACGTCCCCGTGCGTGTATATGTTGCTTTCGATTCGATTCAATGCCGCCAGCCCGCCGTTTGCATCATACTCCCCAAACGCAGACGTTAAACTCATCAGACAGGAAGCTAGGGCTGGTGGCAGTTGCTAAGGCAGGTAGCTAGGGCTGGTGGCAGTTGCCCACGCACGGCAACGGTAAGTCGTTAAACGGCTCCCCCCTACATACCCAGCCCAGATCTAGCCTAGGCTCTATATACAGGCAGGGGCCAGGCTGCACCATGTATCGTCCCACTCGGGCCGATTCCCACGCACCAAGCACGTCTTGCTGTCCTAGTGCACCTACCTCTAGCCATCCAGCCCGCAATCAAGCAGTTTGCGCCCCTGCCGGCTGAAAAGGCTTCCAAAGCAGCAGCAGCAGCCACAGCGTGCCCATCCGCCCCTTCCCACACACACATCCCACGTAGCCCCGCATTCCCGCGCACCTACCTGTTGTCCCTCAAGGCGGACTTGCATGCCGCACACGAAGGTTCCGATCGGGCAGTTAACAAAATCGGTCCAACTGTAGGCGCGGCGCAGAGCAGCACACAGTGTGATGAGCGACTAGATAGGCGGACGGTCCGACAGCCTGACGACGCGTCGTCGCGTACACCGCCAGAACGGCGTTGTGGCCGCACGCGCGAGGCGGGTGTTGCAACGGCTCGGAGCTAGTTTTCTGGCTGCTACTGATAGGCCTATCTAGGACCCGCGATGTGGCAGCATCGTTCCCCCGGCAGTTGCTTGTCTGCGTACTCACTCTCCCCAGAAGCCGCCTGCATTTCAGCGAAGGCCGACGTACAGCCGCCGGTGCGTGGCAGCCGTAATTGGTAGGCGCCAGCAGAGACGCGTACGTCGTGAAGGCGCGGTTGAACATACATACACACGATTTATTTGGAAGGTACGACGGGCTTGAGTAGTTGAAAGGCAACAGCGGAATAATAGATAGATGGGGGATGATACACTGGTATAGCGCGTGGCGACGAAGATTGTGCCCCTGGTCATGTATCCAAATGTTCACGTACGAACAAGTTGATGAGCATCGCTTCGTTCACAGGTCACTGCAGGCGGGAGCCCAGCCAGCTGTCTTACTTCAGCTTCGTCGACAGATGCGGCCGTCGTCCCCAAGCAACCGAACGACCCACCGGGTGTAATAGCGAAACCGCCGCTGCTGCACTTTAGCATGATGGAGTTGGCAGCGGTGTCATCGCCGCTGCCCTGCCCACTCTCGACACGTATCCTAGCGCCGGTGACGTAATCGGTGCCGAAGAGAGGGCATAAGCCCGTACTCCAGTCGCCCCAGAAGCCAGAGGTGACGACCTTCCGCGAGCCCGGTTCGCATATGAGCCTGTTTGCTCGCATTAAGCCAGCCAGGATGGAGTCATGCACAGTTAGGGTAAACACGGTTCCCAGCTAGCAAGTGACACATGTACCGGTGAAGAACATACATACATGTGCCTGCCAGCAGTGGCTCGGGCTACTTAGGTGCATGCATATATGTGTGCGTGGGCTCAGCTCCTGGGCAATGACATCCTGTGTACGTACAGCTCATGTATTGCATCGATCTGAGCGGATGCATGGCCATCCGTGTCATGCTCCATCATGGAGCACAATACGGCTAGGATTGTGCGTGCGGAACTAACGGATAGCAATCGCGCGCCCGCCGGCGCTACGCCGGACGGATGCAATGCGGCACTGACAAACATGCTGCGCGCAGCGCAGTGCGTGTGTTTCGGGAAACAACAACTGACAGCCGCGTGCGTTAGTTTGTGCGCGCTGCCCACGCACAGCGCAGCAGCGCGCCCGCAGCCGTTATGCCGTCTTGCCGCGCGCCGAGCAAACTCCAGGCATGGCGGCGGGCGGGATGGGCAACTTACTCGATGCCCTGCGGGCGGGCGGGCGTGGGTATGCCCGACATAGCGAGAAGCAAATCAGTTAAGGAACCTGCATCACCATCACCAACATCATCATCAGGAACACACTGTGCGTGAGCACCCGCAATGGTGCGGATGGTGCCGGCCGGCGACTCCGCTATGGGACGGCTCAGGAGGGTGGCAGCCTCCAAGCATGTCCGCATACATGCGACTGTCTCTGGCCCCGAATGAACCTGTTCATAGCCAGCCCCTGCCCTACTTTATTCACAGGCAGGCCACCCTCCTCATCAACAGTAACCAACCAGCGCAGCAGCGGCTCGCTGCTGTCCTGTCCCGCCCGTTTGAACACATGCACAGACACATGTATATGCACGCATATACACGTCGAGGCGGGACTCACATTGAGGGCTGTGTCGTCGAGCCCACCCTGCTTCGACTCGATGCGCAAGGAGAATCCCCAAATCTTGTTTGCGCGGACGGAGGTCTGTTCAAGGCTGCCTGCGAGCACGAATCGAAGTAAAGCGCACAGTGGGCAGGCATGCGGCTGTGGGTAATAACAAATGGATGGCGAGGACCGTGTTTGGTAATCACCCTAATAATGCGTCTACGTACGTATGCATAAATGCCCGCGGATGCTGTACATGCGTCCGCGTAGTCGCTCAACGTCACGGCGGCGGTACCGCCCGCGCGCCGTACCGATACGGTACGCGACATCAGTCATCTGGGCGAACACGGCAGTAGTAGGCAGGGGTCATAGGTACACGCACTCCCGGCCAACAAATCAAGAGCAAGCCCGCCGCCATATGAAGGCATCGTGCCGGCTGCGTGCTGCTGGCGCGCATGCAAACGAATGAACTTACTGATGGACGTGCAGTACTTCCAGTCCTTCCAGTCGCCCCAGTACCTGCCCGCCGATCAAACGGAGGCAGCAGCGGCAGGTAGGTGTACACACGCGGTCAGTCGCATCGATCAGGGAGGTAGGCGTGTGTGCGTGGGCGCTGGCTGCTGGCAAAGGATTGAAAGGACACAGGACGCCGCCAAAGGTAGGCGTCACGACTGCAGCTAACATGCCCCAGCCAAGACCAACTACGCCAAGACCACCACAAGTTCTTCATTCCATCCATTGAGTATGCGATGTCCACGACGCGACCCGTTTTCCCTTCTTCATTGACCCAGCCGCGGCTCCAGAACGATGCGACGCGCTGGCAGCTGGCAGGACCCCCCACACCAATCTCTCTGGTAACGACGCAATAACTGCGCCCTGCACGCACGAGGCTGTGGCGCGCTGCTCTTATCCTCGCTCCGCCTATCCTTCTGCGGAGCGAGTGGCCAAACCCATCAGGGCTTGGCTTCAGCACGTAGGGCCCATTCAAGTAAGCAAGGTCACCTATCAAGCAAGGCTCACCCGTTGTGGACGGTGAGCTGAGTGTAAAGGTTGGTAACTGCAGATAGAGGGGCAATCGAAGGGCAGACGCGACCAACCATGAGCTTGCGCACATCAACGACGAGTACATACATACATATGTACGGTACAGCTACAATGCATGTGCATGCATACACGCCGTAAACCCGTACATACGCCATGTTGCTGCTGCCAGCAAACCAAGCGCGCCCCTACATACATACATGCAAAAGTGCGACCAAGGATAGCACTCACTTCTCGGATTGCGCGTCTTGTCCTTCAGGTCGCTGCTGCCCTGCAGCGGCATTGCGTGCGGCAAGTCATGAGCACGTGTGCGTATGTAGTAGGTGCGTCCACCTACCAGTAAGATGTGTGGACTTGCGTAGTAAGCAAGCACACAGTAAGCAAGCAGTACGGTGCATGGATAGATACCATATATACATCCAATCGCTAGAGGCCAAAGCTTCTTGCGGCTTGTATGTATCCCGTACATACGCGCTGTGCGCAGCTAGGTACTGACGCATGGTCTGGATGCATTTGCGGTATTGCGGCATGCAGGTGAGAAAAGGGCCGCAACCGAGCGGCGGAAATGCAATCAGCTAAGTACGAGCAAGCACTTCAACGGGCAGCAGCGTCGTACGCATCATCAAGAGCTTACACCCCGCCCACCCCCCGCACACGCTGTGCAACCCTTCTTTACTTGCTGACCTTGAAGTAATAGTCTGTCATTTGGTGTGTCGCAAGGTACGGTGTGCACCATGGTGATGAACGATGGAGTTGACGCGACGGGGGCATTCGTTTACCACACGTATGTAGGGGTGTTGCATGTTATCAGAGTATCTGACAGACAGAGGTCATCAGCAATATGTAGCTAAGGCAGCGCACATGTATGCAAGCAGTAACTCGGCATACTCGACACAGATAGACCACAGCAGCAATAATGACCCAATAATGAACCAACAGAGCGAGCGAGGCACACGCAAAGAGACAAAGGGAGGGGGGCGGCGCTCGAGCCAGGGCTCTCTGGAAACCCTCTCGCTCCGGCGGCGCAATCGCTCGAACTATGTGGCGTGCGTGGTCCGCTCGGCAACTGTATTTCACCTTCCACAAACTTATACCTGCGGGCAGACGCGCGCGGACGAGCAGTTCGTTCGAGCCGAGGGGCCGGCGGGGAGGAACCACAAATCTATCTGCCGCCGGTAGATCGAGCATGGACAGACCCATGGGTCACTCCTCGTTTCTTGGCCCAACAGATAGATACGCTACAGATACGCTATAGATAGTGCAAGCAAGGTGCAAACATGCGCGACCGCCGCGCCCGCGCTCATTGATCATTGGAAGATGCATGGGCATGTGCGTATGATGAACGAGGGACTATGGGCTTGAGACCCGGCCTGCCTCCATCCATATGGCGGGATGATCGCTTCGCTAGCAAGCACAAGTAACAAGGTCGCCCACTCACCAGCCGAGGCTCTGCCAGTAGCTCCAAAAAAAGAGGTCGATGCCTGTATGTACGGCGGGCCACAAGGAATTGAGCAGCCCACGTGATATGATCAGATGCGTTTGTGCTACCGCCATATGCCTGACGGACTAGCTGCTCGACTACACAAGGCTGTCTGTCCATGTATCTACTGGCGTTGTCTGAGCTGATTTGCGGAGACTATGACATTTAAGGTCAAACTTTCAGGTGTCGGCGGCAGGCGGGGGCTCAGAATTAGACAAGCGGACCAGAGGAAAAAGCAGGCCAACCCAACTCCGGGACCGACCACACAAGCAACCCGCAGTCCGCTGCAGTCAAAGCAGGTTATTGTGAGCAGACGACGTACCGATGAAGCCCTCAATCTGCAAGAGTATGTATATGTGTGGGATGGAGCCGCGCGCCCGCGGGTGGCCCATGAGACGTATGTACGGGCGGGGCGCAACCACATCCATCATCATAGCAGCGGCATTGTCAGTAGATAGATGTGTGGATAGGTAAATACAGCAAGACATGAATAGATAGAGAAGCTATGGTTTGTGCAGTATGCATGCAATCACTGTGTGTGGGAAGCTTTCTACAGACCACATGCACGTACGCACGCACGCAGTGGAATGGAAAGCAACGACCGATCACGGGGCCGGGCCCAGTAGGTCACCCTCGCTCCCCGTCCGGACGGAAAGCGCTGCGTCTCTGCCTGAAACGGCATGGTGCCGGCTCTGTCTGAATGCGATTGAGCACAGCTGCCCAGGCCGGCAGGGCAGCGGGGCTGCCGCCCATCCATCAGGGGCTGACGCTCATCCATCTCACGCACAGAGCGAGGCCCCACCCAGCAGCCGCATCCGTCAGGCACAGCGCTGCCGCAGCGCCCCAACCCACCTTGACCTGCACAAACAGGGGAGGTGACAACGCGTACGCGGCAGGGGCGCGGCGATTTGAACAAGCGAGTTCACTGCATGATGATGAGGTTCGTTTAAAAGATGGAGGCCGAAGATAGATAGGGACAAGTCGGCCGGCAGGAAGGAGTAAAACAGCTAATAATGCAGCTGCTTTCAATGAAGGGCGCGTACGGGACTGAATCTCTAATATTGCTAACCGAGGCACTTCCTTGTTCGTTCAGGCCTACGAAAGCATGCTCATCACAGCGACGACGAGGCGTATGCACGCAATGTCACCGTTTGCCCGCCCGAATCGCTAGCCACCCGGACTTGCCTCCTCAATCCACATGCAGCTGCGCGCGAGTTGGAAACATTCGTAGACGAGACAGGGCACGATGGATGGATCGGGTGCGGGGTACACGCACACAGCGGACAGCGCCCGTCAGGAGGGCTGAGTAGGTAGATGGGATCTTGTGCGTGCGTGGGGCTGCTGGAAGCGTGCGTGCACTGGCAATGAGCGAACTGGCATCAAGCAGTGTGGGTACAACATAACAACGAGCAATACACGCCTATCTAGCGAGCTGCTGTTGATGCAACAATGCGCCGCCGTACAAACGCGCCGTAACCTGTCGTACGTCCTTCTCCGTCCATCCGTCCATGAGAACGAAGGAGGCGCAACATAGCAGCGAGTCACCTCACCAGGTAGAGAACCTGTGAGCGACCGAAAAGAAGTAATGAACAGTGGCGGAAGGGTATTAATTAGGACCAAGGAAAACAATAGCAGTGCCTGATAACGTACGTGCGGCGGCCGGCGGCGTCCTAAAATCAAAAACACCTTCGTACACAAACAAGGGTCATTATGGCGCGATCGAGTGACCAAGCAGGCAATCAACACCGCCGCTGATACGTATAGCGAGCTAACGCATCCGTGGTATGTCGCATCCATGCCGGTTCCAGGACCAGCCAACGCACGTGAAAACGCCCGCCCAGCCATAGGGGCCCACGCACCTCATCGTTGCGCCGAGCTCGACCTTGAAGATAAGCAGCCAACTGCACGCACGCGCGCCAATCGGAGGTCAGCGCACTGCGACGTTTTGTTCTCGGGGCGTCATGATGAGGTACGCCTTGCAAGCAAGAAGCACGAACCCTCGATATGCCAGGATGGTCTGAGGTGCCTAGATGCTATCTACTAGCCCAGCCAGGGACCGAGCGAAGCAGCAGCATGCTGGCCTGGCGCTGCCAAGCAGGCGGACTCACAGGGATAGGGTCGCGGTAACGAAGCCCTCGTTGTTCTCGTAGTCGTAGCCCGCGCAGATCTGCAGGGAGTCGGGGATAGTGCGTGCGGACGCACGGATTGGGATAATGCCACATTCCTACTTCGTGTACGTACGGTATGTATGGGCGGCGGGGTGATGTTGTAGTGCCTGGCACACGCCCCTCCGCGCTCTAAGCCTGTCAGCCTAGTGCAAGTACCTGCTGAACCCGAGAGGTCGTTTCGGCGACTTCTACTAAGTTGGTGGACAAGGGACCTATCCAGACAAAGTGGATGGTTTCCATCCTATCTATATGTACGGGCGAAAGCCAGACGAAACGGCACGCAGAACGAAGCCATCGGGCCTTTCGGCAGATCCGGCTTCTGGATCCGCTGTTTGGAAAAGCGATTGGCCACCATTACGGTGCCACGCGTTCCCGAGATTTCGCCGACATGAGGTCCGCGTATAGGCCATTGTGCGTCCAATGCGCCCAAAAATCCCTACTTGTCATGCATCCGACGAAGCAGCTGCTATCTAGTTGACCTTTCTATCTATCTAATCTATCTATCCGCATGATCCCAGTAGGATGCTATGGCTGCACGGTGCCTGGCCAAGCAAGAGGGCGTGGCTGGCTTATCCGGCGGTACCGTGCACCGCGCCAAAATCGCCTCGGGTATGTAGGCGCAGCGAGCAAGGAAGCAGCAGGTTGGTTTCGGGCGCAGCTCGCATGCATGCAGTCGCTCCTCGGGCAGGAGCTTGGGTCCATCCAACCCGTGGCGCGCCTGTGCGCGGTGCATTACCTCGGCAAACTTGATGTCCTTAATTCCGAGCTCCTCTACGAGTCTCTGCAAGTAATAATAGTAGCGCACGAGTGCGTTGGGCACACACATTTACGACATTGCAATCGTCAGCCGCGGGCGAGTGCGTGTGTTGTATTTGCGATATATACGGAGTGCAGAGAACACGTCTAAGATGAACTTGGCTATCTAGCGCGCGCGTGTGTGTGCGTTAGTAACAGGATGGAGGTGGCCGAGCAAAGTAAGCATGCTGCTCCTGCTGGCTGCTGAGTCCGCGCGCGCGACATACCTTGATGAATGAGACTTTGCTGGCGTAGCCCTCGAGTCCTGCAGCAGGCGCAGCACGGAGAGGAGCGAGGGGCGGGTTCAGCCCACGGAAGACATAAGCAGCCGCGTAGCCGCCTAAGAACGCTATCTTCTTAGCCACGCGCGCTATCTCGTCAAGTCCTTAACAACAAGCGATCGAGGGATCTCTGCATTGATGCACCCTGCGCCCACGGGTCCTATCTTGCGCACGCCTTGCACTGCTCGGACTGGGGTCGAGGCCTTGCTTGCCGGAGATAGACGAGAGCGCAATAATCAGGCACGCTACGGGACGCGCGGTGCACGGCCCGCCGCGCATGTAGGCAGCCACATGTATAGGCTCATCAGGTAGCTTACCCACGCTGAGCGCGAGGCAACCGTAAACCTTGGTCTCGCAGAGATTCTGGACGAAGGATTCGAGGGGCAGGATTGGGCGAATGAGCGAGCGCGGAGTCACGCAATTGATTGCATGCCCTCTGACTGTGCGTATCTCGTCGTGCTATACTTAGGAAACCACATGCGTCACATTCGTGGATGGCTTGGCTTTGAGCACGGTAGCCGCAGGTACCGCAGGGCGACACGCCACTACTTCAACGCAGGTGGGATGTACGGCTGCAGGGGACACCCAGCCAGTTTGCGGCGCTACCTAGGGCACGGATTAGCGGGATCAGGATCGGGTCGAGTGAGGTATTTCTGAATCTCGGCGCCCACCCGGCCAATGCCGCGCTGAAGGCATGGGCTCCAACTCTAAGGCGGGCCCAGACTTTCTTTCTTTCGAACTTCTAGTTGTCAAACCCAATACCCACAAGTAACAAGGTGAATCAGCTCTCTATCTCCAGCATTCCAGCAGCAGTAGTATTGGCAACTATTACTACTAACGCGTCCGATACCGCACGAGGAAGCAAGCAAAGGATGTACAACAACTGTACGACTGTATGTATGTACGTCAAGCTACCGCCGTACGTACGGTGCGTGGCCGAGGCCGTACTCACGATGCCGATGGAGCCAGATAGCTGGATTGGAGTCCCAAACACTGCAGGGGGAACGAGCGCCGCGTGCGTGCTGGGCGTCAGCGCAGCTAGCCAAAGTCAAATCACGTCCACAGCGCGCGGTTCCACATACAGGCATACAGGGCATCGTTAAGTGGATATCAGGTCGCCACGCACGTCGCCACGCACGCATGCATGGCTTGTCGACTGATAGCACAGTTCCGCCAATGTATCGGTGAAGCAAGGGCGGGTTCAGCAGATGTACGGATGTAAGGCATACATGCATGATGGAGCAATGCACATACGATACACGGAGCCACGCTTGCTCTTGCTTACGGGGCCCGCTGCAGCCGCCCTCAATCTTGAAGTACTGCGACCTGCATGCGATGCGAGGAATCACCGGAAGAGGAGGAGCGGGGCGGTTGGGCGTTAGATTCCTTTTCCGCCCATCCCGCCTGTTGCTACTGGTTAGCTGGCTAGCTTGCTGTATGGCAGCGGAGCCACGCAGGGCAGACAGATAGGGTCTGGCTCGTATGTGATAGATCAAAGCCTGCTTTTAAATTACGGGCTGCCTGCTGCGTGCCGCCATCTCGTCGTCCTTGCTGGCATGCTCGCCCGCCCGCCCACCCATCCAGCCATGCGCCGTACATGTCCATGCATGCCCTCCCTCCCCCGGCTTTGATAAACCTGTAATGACCCGTTGGAATCGGCTACGTACTACATACGGATCTTTGCTAGCCTGGCAGCTGGCACCCAAAGGGTCATCAAAGAGGGGTCCCGCCGGGGGTTGCGTTGCAAGCCATTCCTGGGTCTGCGGCATCATCCCTGATACCGCCGCTCATTCCGCGACCGACAGCCGTAGCCCTCCGGTCGGATTAGCCCCTTCCAATCTGCATGCTGAATATCGGTGTCGGTTGCAATATGTAGATTTATACTTACGAGATGATGGCAAAGCTCATCTCGCACGGGCCGAGGGGCAGCTTGACGCTGAAGGTGGTGCGAGAGCAGTCCCTGGATTGAAGGGCCTGCATGCGAAGGTAGGCAGGTAGGCAGTGGGCACGGCAACCGGCCACCGCGTGCTGACGTACATGCGTGCGCACGGCATTCGACAGCAGGGACGATGCATCTGGACTACAGGACCAGCACTCGGATTACGCTTTGGTGGTGTACATATGCAGCTGACAATCAACTGCCCCTAGCGTTAGTTGACAGTGAAGAACATAAGTAACACTCTAGCTCCCTGGGTGGATGGAGCGTAGCGCCCAGGTGTCACAGCAGTAGTACGCTACGTGCCAGCGGACGGCAGGGCCGCGTGCGTGGATGCATGCGGATGCGAGGATGGGCCGCACTGCACCAAATGCGCTCTCAGAAGCCAGCCAGCCAGGAGACGCCCGCAGTGGCGCACACAAGTATTTAATGGAAGCAGCGGACGGATGGAGTGCGCAAAGCTAGCTGGCGATAGATGACGCTCTGCCATCCATGAATGGGCCAGCAATACGTGCTCGCACGGCCGCCGCATCGCACACACACGCGCGCTCGGCTCGCTCACCCGTCCGTGGATGTGGGACTGCGCCGGCCGCACGCCTCCGTACTCCTCCAGCGCCCACTCGGGCCACTCGCCGGTGCCGTTGATGTGGTCCAGCGTCTCCCAGACCGCCGCGCGCTTGGCAGACTCCTCCAGGATGGCGCGGCGGCGATTGGAGGCAGTGACGTCGCCCGCAGCAACCAGTTCACCGTTGATGAATTCTGCGTGCGGCGGGATCCGCAAGGCAGGGTCGCCTTACATACGTCAAATGGGCAGGTCCAAGCAATTGGCCCTTGTATGTGTGCCCGCCTTGTATAGCAGCAGTGCATGGCGCGCGCAGGTTTGAGCAGACGTGCTGTCGTCAGAGTACGTTGCTGGAGGACACGCCCGGCCATGGGCGTTGCTCGATGGCGTGTGCGCTTGCGCGCGCGTTGCAATGAACTGAATGGTTGACGGTGGGGGCAGCAGAGCATCCCACCATACGACGGTGGGTGGGGGCAGCAGAGCATCCCACCATACGACGCGGCTACGGCGGCATACGTGAGCTGCTGGGTTGGTAGATAGGTGTAGCCCTGCCATGCCGACACCAGCTAGCTAGCTACACATGCGTACATACACGAGTACCACTCGCCGTATGTGATGAGGTAGGGAGGCTCTACTGGCCCATGGGTCACATCTCCGTCCATAGTCGTACATCACAAGCGAGCGAGCCGCTGCAAGTTGAATGAAGCTTTGAGATGCACGCTATGGCTGGTCGCGTGCTCTTAGTGCTCTCCGGTTACTCAAACGCCATCGTACATGTGCTG
>LSYV01000292.1:0-12568 GCA_001584585.1 Gonium pectorale | reverse complement strand
GGCCGCACCCTTTGCGCATGCGCGGCGCCCGACCGGCGGGCCGCAGGCCTCAACCTCCTATGATACTGGCTATTACGTTCCAAACGTTGCTGAGATGCAACAAAGCGCTTTTGCTGCATGGACCCGTCGGAAACAAAGCTAGGGCGCCCAAACAAACGGCGATCTCCGTAGAGAACCTGTGCTTTTGCATGGATACTGAGCACACAGCACCCTTCGCCGCGTCTGTCGCTGACGGTGGTGTTTCCCCGCCGAATGGCATGGGCATGCGCACGTCCAGCCGACCGAGGATTATTTTGGGGGGCCTGGCGCATGGTCGACGCCCGCATACCGCCCGCATACACGTGCTTGGCTCCTGCTACCCTTTGCATCCTTACCGGGCCCACATCACTTGGCCCGTATGGCTTGCAACCGCCAGCGAACCGCCATGTGTCCACGCCGGCACACGGCCGCCTGCATACGGACCCGACATGTCCCTGCTCCTTGTAATATCGAGCCCGCCATTGGACACCGCGTGCCGCTTTTGCACTCCGCCGCTCCTGCAGTGTTCAAAATTAGGGCGAGCCGTTACTGTTGCGTAGCACAGAGGTTTCATTCCATTTTGCCGGATCGCTAATTTTCCTCGATTCGCCCGTCGATCGCGCAGACGCGATGTGAGCATCAATTTTTTTCGAAGGTTGCTGTGCATCAGCCGCGATTCCTGGGCATGTCATTTGATTCCTTACGAGTAGACTTTGCGGCTGGGCACTGGCTGGGGTGGGCACGGGTCTGCAAAGGTCCATGACACCACATGGCGAAATCTCAGCAGCCGACCGAGGTGACGAGTAGGTGCTAAATCCCGGGCATGCGGGTGTGTGGGCGTGCGGCCGTGCCAGTTTGGCATGTTGGTTTTCCCGCCTACGTTATCTTTTTCCTTTCTTTCGCCCGCGCGTGCGAATGGACGCCAGAACCCGACGGATGGGCAGCCTTAGCTCCAGGCGAAAGGGCGTGCAATGGTGGAGAGAAATGTGCAACAGAAGTCAAAAGAAACGTATATCTTGATGTTTTGTTCAACCTTCTGAAAATCGTGTCGTTGTGCAGCTGGGTAGTTTCGCCACTTCGGCACTTGCGCGCTTTTGCATTTGGGCCCCAAATGATCCGCAACCAACATGCCGGTGATTTACGAACCTGGCTTCGGAGCTCCGTTCCGCAAACACACCAGGAGAAGAAAATGCAGTTGCTTTGTCAATTCATCAGTTGATTTTAGGAGAGGCGTCCCGATTTGGTGTTGATATTTGTAACTTCCAGCTTCTGGACAACTCCTTCATCTCCACACTGTCGCAATTTCTTCACTTTGAATCTTCCTTTTGCTCTTATTTTAGCGGTGTTACCATTCAACTGATAGTGAGCAAGTGCCACGAAACCCATGGTGCTTATATCAATACTTTACATGGTTCTGACACATTTGCCGATAATTGCCGTTGCGCAAGCGCGCTGCACTGGAAATGTGCCAGGCAATGCGGGCTGCGTCGACCCAAACGGTTATCCGGCACCACAGCTTTCATACAACCCACCCGCTTGCGGCGCTGTCGGTACCGCGGGATGTGGGGCTGGAGCTGGCCAGTCCGGCTGTCCGCATTGTGACGCGTCCCTGAGCCGGTGGGACAACTACACAACGTGGAGCAATACCAGGAAAGTGCCAGTTCCAGGAACCGCCACCGATGTCACGCTTCCGACGGGCGCTCGTGTCCTCCTGTCGGGCTGCATGCTTGCGGGTGGCGCCCGCTTCCGGCGGATCGTCGTGCCAGAAGGCAGCGAGGTCAGTACAAGCCTGTGCCCCATGTGCCGCCAGGGAGGGTTTCGGCGGCTCTGTCTCGTTTCGCACGACCTCTTCATAACCATCACGAAGCAACTTGCCCCTCTTTGTGGCTTGTCCGATGCAGCTGGTAATCGATGACTCGCCCATGAACCTGACTGTTACAACAATTTTTATCTACGGGAAGCTCACCATGGGCTCGCCTTCCTGTCGCCTGCGGAGTGCTATCTCCATCACCTTTGCCCCTGCTGCCGGCGTGGACTCGCGCTTTATGACCCTTACCGTGAGCTTCTAGGGCCTGGTGCTCCTGTATCGTTGGGTGCTATCAGATTGTAGTGAAGGCAAGAGTGCGCAGCGCATGTCCCCCTAGAGTGCCTGAAAAGCGCACACGCTGTGGTGTATGCCCCACGAGGCGGCCCGCACATCAAGTTACTTGCGCCGCCTTGAATATCGGAGTGACGTATCGCCCTGTCGATCTCCCTTGCCCAAGGCAACTGGGAACGGCGTGGTGGACGTGCATGGCGCACTCTTTACGCCCACCTGGACTCGGCTGTCACAGACGGCCTACCCTGGCGTGCGCTGGGTGGCTGTGCAGAAGGCCGTCAACTGGCTGCCGGGGCAGCTGGTGGCGGTCCCCACCAGTATTTGGAAGGACGAATGCAGGAACCAGGTACGGAAAGTACGGCAGTGCAAGCTTGGAGTGAGAGTTGGGGCTTGGGATGGGGACGGCAAGGCCACCAGGGTGACGGTGATCGCTTGGTAGGACACGGACATAGAGGCCGCCAGAGCGGGGGACGCCACTTCTGCTCCCTTGCTCCCTGGCACCACTCGCGTATGGCAGGGTAGGGCATGCCATTTTCAATTCTTCCCGCTGCTTGCCATCCTCGATCAGAACGAAGTGCGCGTCATCGATACGATCAGCAAGGACGGCAAGAACATCACCTTCACCACGCCGCTCACATTTCGCCACTACGGGTGCGTGCAGAAGAACAACTCGACAGCATGGAAGGGTTCCTAATACTACGGAGAGAGACCCGGACAAGGGCGCCGCACAGACCGGCTGAGAGTCAGTGCCCTTCTCATGGCACCTGTTGATGCACGCACAGGACGCACGCACAGGATGGCACGGTGTGCGTGTTCCTCGAAGAGTCAGCAAGCCAACGAGCGCGTCACCCCTGCCTATCACCCTCAAAGCATGACCCGTGCTTCCTACTCGATCGCCACTCTGCAATCATAACACGTGGCTCGTATAAGCGAAGTATGAATTAATTACTGTAGTGTCGTTGAACTGGTTATGCTATCCACCACTGCTGATTGTGGGGCGGTGCCGCATTGCCGGAGCGCTGTTGGGTTCTTGTCCTAGCAGAGCGCTCCCTGCTAACCATCGTTCTGCACATCGCCCCCCCAAGGGGCCCGGAGTACCAAACGGAGGTGGTGCTGCTCAGTCGCAACATCCTGCTGCAGGGCAGCCCGGAGACGGCAGCACAAAAAGCGGGGGGTCACGTGCGCATTGCAAGCACGGTGGGTGCACTGCCCGACGTAATATAAAGGCGTCTAGGCTTCGCGGTTTTGCAATGGCCTTGACTGATGGCAGGTGTGCGCACTAGGGCCCCATCTGTTGTCTGCTCTCGTCATCAACAGTGTTCTTAACGGCCAATCGCTCCCTGACGTACATGTCATGCCGTACACGCTGCCCTTATTGCAGTCAGCACGCTTTCGGGGAGTCATGGCATATCGCATGGGCAACCAGCTCAGAGTTGGCAGGTAGGTGTTTGCACACGCGGTGTCTTCCCTCCACCCTGCCGTGTGCGCTCAAGGCAATTAATGCCACCCAGCTGCCGTACGGCATGCTGTACCACATGGTGACCGGTTCCCACTCCAGAGTTTCCCAATGTACATTGCTACGTACCTCTCCCGTGTGTTCTGGACCTGGGGATCGCCGACATATTCGGGAGCCGGCGAAACGAGGCAAGGACCGGCTTGGCCGCCGGACGGGACTTACTCACGCTGCTGGCGCCCAGCTCTTCGGTGTTCATTCTCCTTTCCCTTAAACTCCCGTGTGTAGCGTCCCTGACTTACCTCACAGTCTTTCCGGTTAGTCATCTCGCCGTACCACTGCACAAGAGCCAGTCCTTTCTTTGAGGGCACAGCTGCGCAAAAGAAAACCTTCTTCCCGTTTCCCAGCTATCCGTTCCACTTTCATCTGTCGGGTGACGTGACGGGCATCAGCTACCTGACAGACAACAGTGTCTACAACAGCCATCATAGATGTGAGAGGGGCGGGGATTGGGGCGGAGGGGCACCCGGGGTTGATGGTGTGCAGGTCACAACCCGTGGGGCTGTGGGAATAGTCAGTAGAGTCGCTGACAGTGGCAAGATGTGTAGAATGGGTGACGGGGCATAGGCGTGGGCTGGGTTATGTTGCCTGACTTCGCGGCATGATCCCCATCCATGGCCCACAAATGCCGTCGACGCTATCCCAATCCCCGGCCACGCTAATCCCATAAGTTGGGGAGCCTTCTCCGGTGAGGATGCACCCAATGCAAAACCCCCTCGGTCCCGTTCGCCCCTTCCGCCCCATTTGCAGGCTACACAATGCATGGGACGTACGGCCTGGTGGTCGTGAACAATACGGCATTCCACGTGGATGGCTCGTGCTACTACATTGAAGACGGTGTGGAGGAGCGCAACGTGATTGACGGCAACTTTGCGGGCTTTGTGCACCCGCTGGGACGGGCCGACACTTGCACCGCCATCGCCAGCGTTGGCTCCTCACTGACCATCAACCAGGTATGGTCATGTGTACAATAGCCCCGTTGCTGGCTGAATCGCCTTAAGCATGGGTTTTGGTGCGCTGCGCATGGGACCGAGTACACAGCCGCCCCATGGGTGGCTGCGCATCGCAATGAGTCATGGTCCCTAGCTTGCACACGGGCATTGGAAGGTCGTTGAAATTCGTGTTTCGAAGAGGGATGCGCGCTCGTGCTTGCTTCAGTTGCTAGCCTGCCATGTACGGTATGCTTGCCCATCGTACAAGTGGCACCGTGCATATGGGACAACATGACCAATGAGACCGTTCCCGCACTGTGTGCATGGGCATGGCTACAGCCTCGCGTCTTTTGGACAGGAGCGTTGCGCTGCGTCGCTGACCATTGCTTCGCTCGCTCGCCCGCCGGCCTTGCACGTGCGCAGACGGCTACGCTACTTATTCCGTCCGACTGGGCGGCCTCATGCTTCTACATCACGTGAGTCGGCTGCCCTCTTCCGGTTGTGCATGCGTGGCGATAGCTTGGCGTCCCATCGTGCTTCTCTCGTCTGCCACAGTTAGCTGGTACGCAGCAAGGGGTGCAGCAATAGCTCATAACCCACATGCTTTCTGAAGCCCAAAACTGATTGACTAACGGCTTTCTGACCACATCCGTAATCGCTACAGCAACCCATACAATTTCGTGACCAACAATGCGGCAAGTGGGGGCACAACCGGCTACAACTTTCTGCGCCTGGTCAAGCCAGTTGGGGTGAGTGACATATGCCAATCAACGTCCGCGACTGTGCAATTCGCAAAGCCGTCTTTATGTTCAGGTCTTTGTGGCGCACGACGCTGCTCTGCTGGGTAGCAGAACTCCCTTCACCTTATACCCGCTTGACCCATTGACTCAGGACTACCGCAACCTGCCTGTGGAGCCGTACAAACGGCCGGTGGGGTCCTTCGACGGAAACACTGCCCACTCGTCAGGCTACCACTGGGGGGAGGGAGCAGCCATCTACGCTGGAGGTACGGCAGGCGCTAGCGTATGTCCACGCCGCAGGCCAACGCATAGGCAGGAAAACAAACAGACATTGTCGTTTGACAGCCTTGCCCTAGGGCCCTCGGGAGTCAGGGACTGCTGTCGGGGTGATACTGCGACCAGAGTACAACAAGCAAGATAGCGCCAGACAAACCAAGCTATCAGCCCTTGCGCGTTGGCCCAGCGGTCCACGAGCCTTCCATGGGGTCCGTGGTGAGGTCGAAACCGCCGCACAGGTGTACTCGGGGCACCACCGTGCGCAGTGCCCAACCCCGCATCTGAGCTAACTGCATGTCCTGTACGGCCCACAGGCAACCTGCTGTACGCCAAAGACAACCAGACGCTCCAGTACCAAATCGTGGTGTCACGATTTGACCCAAGGTGCATGTTGTCATAGCTTGGCGCTAGGCGGCTCAGGGACATGCAGTATGTGCTTTGACCCTCGATTGCCTCCCTAGTCAGTCAGCCCAGATGGAAATGCGCCTCGACTCATGCGCCACTGTTGGTTGGGGTAGGCAACACGTGCGACACTGACAGGGTGTCTGTACACTGTGGGGTTAGTGCATAGCTACTTCACGGACTATTCCTGGCATTCCTTCCCAGCTCCTGAAACCGACATCTTGGCGGACAGAGACATCAAGAACTCAAGCGTCATGTTGCCCTTCCGTCTGAGCAATACCAAGCTCTGGCTCGGCGGATTCTCCATAGTGTCCTATGGAGACCGCGCTCTGGTGAGGGCGTGGGTTGGCGTGGGCGGTGGCATGGACGTGCGTGGACGTGCGGGTGTGGCCGGGGTGACAGAGTGCCGAAAGCATTTTGCCATAGTCAAAAGTGGCAGCTCGTTGCTTGCGTGTGTCCCTAAGGTCCAACAAGTACGTACATACGCATGGACCCGCTGCCCGAATCCTCTGCCTCCACATAGACACGTTGGACGGCCCACATCGTCCAGAGTCTGCAGTGCGGGTACGGACCCTGCCCTGTGCATGCAGTCAGTGGATACATAGCCATCCAAGTGTACGACAGCTGCCCTACCCTACCCTGCCGTATCGCAATGCAGGTTGACGGCCTGGAGTCGATCGACTGTATTCGAGGCGCCCAACTCAGGGGCACCCCAAACCAGCTCATCAACGCAGACATCAATCTCAACTCGGCCAACTCGGGGTTCATCATCCAAAACGTCCCAGAGGAGTAAGTCTATGTGTGCAGTCGTACCTAGCTATCGGCCATGTGCACCAGCATACCAGCAGCATCCTGCCCTGGGTGCGACCGGATACCTTGGCTCTCACCACTGTGATAACTTCCTTGGCGGCATTGGCATCGGCGGCTACTCCCACACGGGCGATAGTTGCGGCGGGTTGGCCTTTCGCCATTGCTGCATGGCCTTGCCCCGCAGTGTTTCTCATCAATACCTGTCTCGGCGTACGCACTCGCTTGGTGTTACGGCCCTTGTGCCGCAACACATGCACCGCTCCATACCAAGCTCCCCACCCCCGCTTTTAGGTCCTATCAAACACACACATACACATTTTGTGATAAGACAGCCAACTTCGTTACAGTACCCCCGACGCTGGGGACAATCTTGTGATAATAATAATAATTCATCGTTGTGATGGATAAGCGTGGTGGAGGTCAAAGGCATCCATCATGAGGCATCCCCATAGCTAACGCTCAGCTATCAGTTTAACTGGTGGTTGAGCTGTTAGGAACTCATGATCCGATCGCTCGATGGCCACCACAGGTTATGGGTTCGAATGCCGCAATCCCGCCTCGGCTTACCATAGCTTGCATTTGTCCCCGCCTCACGCTCCTTGCAGCCTGCCGCTGGGATTCCGTTTTGGGCTTCAACCATACGGGGTAGTCTTCCCCACCATCTACCGCAACATCACAATCCGCAACGTGCCGTACAAACCACTCCCAGTCGGTAGCTGGTACCAGGCAGCGCTCTTCTTGTTTGCCTCCAATGACGGGATGCGGCCTGGCCACGATACCACGATGCGGAACATGAGGCTGGTCAATGTCACGCCGGCAGCCCTCGTGTACAACCCCCCGGCCATTGGCGGTCCATGGCGGTCCTCCAACTTCCTGGGTGCGTGCACGGTGCAAAT
This sequence comes from Gonium pectorale, assembly GCA_001584585.1. NCBI lineage: Eukaryota > Viridiplantae > Chlorophyta > Chlorophyceae > Chlamydomonadales > Volvocaceae > Gonium > Gonium pectorale. The sequence goes on along the minus strand of LSYV01000292.1, from coordinate 4,883 downwards.
GTTACTCGGTGGTGTGGCGATTGTCGCTCGCTCACACCTGTAGCTTACAATGCCGCTGCCAGGGAGGTGTCTCCACTGCAATTCCCATAGCTCTCCTGAACTCATTTGTGTACGGCAATACGAGTACAATCCATCAAGTGACCCATGCGTAGGATGCGTGCCTTGAGCCCTTCGTCCCTTGCACCCCTCCATTCCGCTGAATCTCGGCTACCCTCAGAGATCCTGCGGGGCTGTGCTGCGTCGTTGCGCTCTCCCAAGCCAGGCCGCATTCGCTGTCTCACTCCCGCATACGACGGCGGCGCGCTGCCCGCCACCGTTTGACAGCCCGCACGCATCGCATGAACCCTTTGACGGTTCCCTTCCAGAGCTGCACACGCATGACCGTGCTCATTGTCCATACCTTGCCGCCTTGATTGTGCTGCTGGTGGCATCCGTCCCTAAGTCCTGCACCGCTGTTAGTAAACCTCACTTCCGCCATGGTCCGGCCACCGCCACAGACTCTGACGGCTCCTTCACTGGCAGCGGACGCCCCACCATCGCGGCCTCCTACTCGCCGTTCTCAGACACGGGGCCAGGGCCCGTCTGCAACGCAGACAATGCCACATTGGTAAACATCGGTGCGGCCTGCACGACATACAACCACTGGCTAACAGATGACTCCTGCTCCGCCGCATCGCCGTTAGGGTATGTATGGCTGTGCCGGTTGTGGTATCAAAGTAGCGTAACTAACCGGCACGCACGCGCCCGTGCAGCGACATGTCCAACATCATAACTTGCGATTGGTGAGTCGGCGGGGCGTGGGCTCATGCATCCCGGCTAATAAATCGCGCTCAACGAAGCCCCAGCAGCAGGGCGTGTGCCGTACGGATGTCCACACACGAGGTGTAATTAAGGCAAACTACCGACTGGCAGTCCATGGCCACCAGGCTGCTGAGCTAAACTTTTGTGGTCTGCGGAGCCCCTGTTTAAGGGTTTTAGTCCCGGGTCTGGGCCTGGGCCTGCTTGGTGTCTTACGAACGAAGCGGTGACGCTTGGGACGAACCCTTGCCGGTTTCGGCGACCCGGGTCTGGCCCTATCCCCATCTGAGCGCCACTTGGCCACATCATGCGTGCTTGACCGCCACGGACGACGAATGAATGCGTCAGGTACCCCTGGAGGACTGTCGCAAAGGTCCACGTGGTGATCCCGGGCTACACAATTGGCGTAAGTTTGAGGCGCCGCATGCGTCCCTTACCTGCTAGGCTGTGTGGATGTCCTGCCCCGTGCCTGACCTGCTTAACGCCCACGGCACCATTGGGGCGCTGCACTGCAGTATGGATCTGCCGCTTGTGTTCTGGACGCACGTGGATATGCATGGATGGAGGTGCTGCGTAGGTGGCCGCATCCAATGGGACCGCCTGATTGTGGCCCCCCTTTTTGTGCGTCCCCATTTCACCGCTTGCTGTGGGTGCCGTTCAGCCATCCTTCAAGCTGACACACGACTACGACGCCGGATACGTTCTTCAGTTCGGCTACAAAGGCGCAAACCGGCGCTACAGCATCCTGACAAGGGTGGAGGTGCGTGCAAAGGGCTAGGCTGGTTACCGTTTGAACCTGTACCGCCAGGCTCATGCAGTACGACAGTGCACGCTGACGTGGCGTTAGGACGCACCTGCGCGCACGTTGCCGTTGCTCGCTTCCCTGTCCCGCCATTACAGGCGGTGCATATGCGGTGACTGCGTCCTTTTTCCATTACCCGCAAACCGTTGCCGACCATGTCGGTTGCCTCGGCGCCACAGAAGCGACCACGGCTGTGTCCCTGGGAAGCTGCCGGCAAGACAGCAGCCAGCCAAGGGATCGAGCGGCCCCTGCGTTAGATGTCTTATCTACCTTCGATGTCTCTTGCTTTATAAGCCATACCGCCATCAATTGGGTCCCTGACTTGCTGCTCGTGTCTGCCCACCCGTCCCTGGCAGGGCATCACGGGCCTAACCGGCAAGCATGGCTGGTACGTCCACTGGACTCTGGGCGCCCCCAAGTTCCATTCCGTCCGAGTCGAGCAGATCCCGCGCGGCTCGTCCGTCATCTACGCAACTCGCTACCCAGCTGGCACGACCTTCAGCATCTTACGCACCCACAGCTACCTGTTGCCCAACTCTGTCCTGGCAGCTGGCAGTTCCCTGGCGGATGTTCTTAACAACCAGAACGGCGAGGTGTACTACTTTGACGGCAAATTGCTGTACCTTAAGTTGATGGATACGGCGGAGTTGCCATACCAGGGCCGTGCGGCAGCCATCAGTGGGGGCGTCATGGTTCCTGGCGCACGTGGGGGCGCCTCAATGGTCCACTACAACGTGACGGCACGCATCCCGCCGGCGGCATGCCCATCAACGCCCGTACCGGTCCAGAATGGGCAGAACTTCACGGCCCAGTTCTGCCCCATGAAGGTAAGTACGACAGGGATACGAAGTGCCACGGGGAGGTTTGGGTCGCCACCACGGCCACGTGCTTCTGTAGACAACGGAACTTGTAACTGGTCATCACATGGCCCAATGGCTCAGACACCCCGGCTTCCTTCCTTCCCCGGAACCATCCATCAACAGCGGCTAGTGGGATTGATCCCGTGCTGTCAGGGAAGGCAGGGTGCGAAACTCGCAGGGAGCCAAGGTGCAAATTAAAGTGTTGAAAAGGAACAATGCATACGACGAGCATAAGCGCGAAAGTGATGATGTCGTTGTAGGACCCAGCTCCAGAGGTAGTCGAAGGGGTGATGTCCCTGCATGTTAGTTTGGCGGCGACCACCACCGTAGCCCCCGATGCGGCCCAGAATTCTCTCTGGGGTGACCCTATGCAATGCCATGCTGGGGTGCCTTGGCATGAAAGTGTATGCCTTGCCGGGAGGTTACTTGGTGCAAAAGAAGCCCCTTTGGTATATAGCTGTGTGTCTGCTGTCAGCCGGAAGTCAGCATCCTAAACGGACGGATATTTGAGGGATAATGCAGGTTTGGATGGCTATGAACTAGCCATTTCGGTGGCATGCCCGTCGGCTGCATATCTTATATACCAAAAATCATGTACACGAGCCTTGATTACTTGTGCATGGGTCCACTATTGGGAGTATTATACCTCCGCCTTGCCATCGCCCCCACTTTCTAGCTATTAGGTTTTTGTTGTCTGTCTCTTGCTGCTGAGCGACAAGCCTACCTTGTAATGCTCCACTACCGTTTGCAACTCGTGATACAGCCTTCATCACTGTCTACTTTCGCGCCCAGTCCAGCTACTTCGCCTCTACATGTCTTCGTCCGTGTCAAAAGCGAAATCAACACTTTGGCGCGCTCGATTTGTTCTTACATTTTCAATGGAAGTTTTTCAGGCCCTGATTGACGCCTTGTTCGCAACTGTGATTAGCATTGTGCCCGCCCGCCCTTCCGCGCGACTACAGGGAAGTGTAGGCGACTACACCCCGCCGGCCATCACTACGCCGTACGACCAGTGGAATCTGCCGTATTGTGCGCAGGTTGCCCCACCAGGTGTGGCAAAGCATGAATCTTCGGGACCTCCCAGCATCGTTTGGGCCGTGGATGTTTTTTTGTTATTGTGCGGTTGCTCCACCAAGCAAAAGCTTTTTTGGACCCGTACCTACCGGCGTTGGCGTTTGCTCAACGCGCTTAACCTGCCGGCTACCTTCCACGCTGTGCCTGCGACGCAGTTAAGCTGTGCACAGCGTTTGGCGTGAGCGCCGTGTACTGCACCTGCCCCGCCCTCGTCAGCCGCTGCGACGAACTGTACACCTCATGGCTTGCCGCCAGCTCCCCGGAGATGGCGGCCTTGGTGGTCAAGACGCACGGCTACTGCGCCGTAACGTGCGGCCGCTGCGAGGAGAACAAGGAATTCTGCATGGACATGGCCCTGCCGTCGGGCCTGTCTGGGGGTCTCACGTGCGCGCAGATGGTGCTGCTTGGCCGCTGTTATGATCTGGTGCCGAAAGGGTACTGCCTGGACACGTGCGGCGTGTGCAGCGGAGCGGGGCTGCCTTGTGTGGACCGGCTGCCGCCTGGGAGTGAGTGCGGCATCGGCACGGGCACAGAGGGAATGCTGGGTACCAGGTTGACGGGCAGGGCTGATGGGCAATGAGGGATTTGCTTGTGAGCGATAGCGCCAAGGTAGCCCGGGGGGGTGGGATCAACCCTAGGCGGGCACGGGTGGAGTCCTGTGGTGGCATCAGTTGTCGTGGTAGAATTGGATCCACCCACACAACATTCATCGTAGGCCAGGACCAGCATTCTAGCGTTGGCTGGAGTTTCTTGCTTGGTCGGGGCGGAAGGTCCCTGGACTGAGTTGCTTTGCTCGCTGTTGTTTTGTAGACTTGCTTGAGCACTCTGTTGCGCATATAAAAACACAGTACATCTTGAGGCATGCATCCTAATTGTCCACTTCACTTGGATGTGGGATTTCGGGCATGTTTCCTTTCACGCAACGTAACCCTTCATGTACCATACCATCTGCAGACATCACTTGTGCAACTATGGTGAAATCCGGCGCTTGCAACTCGATGTTGGCGACCGAGAACAATTACTGCCGAGCATCATGCGGCGCCTGCAGCGCCCGGCCTCTACAGCAGCCCTTGCCCCTGGCAGCCATATCTGCGGACTTCAATACATTGGGGCCGTCTTCCAATGGCTACACCATCTTCATGAAGACCGGTACTGACCCGGTGCGTTCGGAGTCGTGTAGAGAGCTGTTTGTTAGGTGCAACCTGTATACACATGAGAGACAGGCAGTCATGCCCATCATCACTATCTGCACGGGCATACCCGACCAGGCAAGCCCCATGCTAAACCTCATCACGCGGCGCGTCAAATGCGCACCTGCATATCCGCCAGACCAAGCCTTCTAGTCGCCA
>LSYV01000290.1:0-10476 GCA_001584585.1 Gonium pectorale | reverse complement strand
ACGCACCCTTTCTCACCTGCATGTGGAGTGGCACACCCATTCCTCACGAAGGTGCCTACCGTTGTGGCCCACGCTGTACCCCTTGCTGCTGTTGCCAGTTATCTGTAAGACGGTATCTGTACTTAGGTTAAAGGTCACTGGGTTGCAACATGCCTATCTGTCGGTCTGACGGTGTTGGCTCACGGAGTCGACGGAGAGAAGTGAACACGCTACATCTCAACTCAATTATGCAGGCGCTTGCAGAGCGTGGGGAGCGCTGTCGCGCTCCGGATCCAGCGAAACGGACACGGACTTGCCTTCCCGCAGCGCCATGTGTGTCTTGCTATCATAAGGTCCGCCAGCACAAATGTAAACTGCTAGAATTAATTAATTACGGGTTCGGTATTGGGCATAGACACGAACACGGAGCAACCGAAATGCTGTCCCGCCTTTGCGTTCTCCTCCTAATACCGCTCATCGTGCCGTCGTCAACCTCCTGCGATGATGCCTCATGCGCCATCGCCCCCGCAACATATCTCCCGACCGGCATGGCGACGCGGCGCGGCCGCCGCATCAGCGTAAGCAACACACACCAACAACAGGCCACTGCCGCCGTCAGACGTCTTTCTTGCACTGCAGATGGAGGATCGCGCTGGTGCCTGGGATGTGTACTGCGGGTCAGCGGGACCGGATACGGGGGCCGGCCGCCCGAACGCAGCCGTTCTCCCACACTACAGGTACCGTAAGCCCATGGGACTGTAGCCCCGAGACCACCTGTGCCCCACGGCGCCGCAGCGCCCGGCCACGCCAACCACGGCCCTGCTCGCCCATCCCAATCACACACCCGCCCCTCTGCCCTCACCCCCGGCCTTTCCCCTACTCCCCCTTGACCTTCCTTCCGTCCTCTGCGGCCCCCCGTGCGTACCGTTTGCCGTCCTCACCGGTACCCCGCCCCGTCCCGTCCCGCCCCCGCCCCGATCCCGTGTTGGCTCAGCGTGTGGGCGGTGTACGACGGCCACGGCTCCGCCGCCGTCAGCGCCTACCTGCACGCGGCGCTGGCGCCTCGCCTGGCGAGCCGCCTCTGCGGGGGCAGCCGCCGCCAATCCGCACGAGGCGAGGGCGCAGCGGAGGCGGACCCGGCGGCGGAGGCGGAGGGTGGAGCGGTGGAACCGGCAGCGGCGGACCCGGCGGCGGAGGCGGAGGGTGGAGCGGCAGCGGAGGGCCGTGCAGCAGACGGCGCTGCGGCGGAAGAGGGCGGGAACGCGGTGCGGGCGGCACTGCTGCTGGCGCTCCGAGACCTGGACGAGGAGCTGACACAGGCGGCGGTGGCGGCGCCGGCGGGAGCGCTGGCGGCAGCGGCAGCACTGGAGGCGGCCGCGACGGGGCCAGGAGCGGCATCGCCTATGCAAACGGGCGCGGCGGGCGCTATGCAAGGGGCGTGCCGTTGTTCTGGCCCCGACGGCCTGGAGCGGTGGCGGACCGCTGCAGCGGCGGCTGCGTGGGACTCGGGGTCGACCGCCGTGGTGGCGGTGGCGGAGTGGGCACCAGGCGCCGTGACGTCGGCCCGCGGCAGCGGCGACGGCGATGGAGGCGGCGGTGATGGCGGGGACGGCCCCAGCACCGCTGCTGGCGGATGCGCCTTAGATGACGCTGCCGGCGCGGGGGCTGCTGCGGGTGCGGCCCCAGCAGGGGACTGCGGCCCCGGCCCCGGGTCGGGATTCGGTCCCGGTTCCGGCGGCTGCTGTGGCAGCGGCGTGAACGGTAGCGCGGCCCCGGCGGCTGCCATTGGCTCTCTGTGGCTTGCCAGCGTGGGGAACAGCCGCGTTCTGCTGTGCGCGCCGCCGGAGGCGGGTCTGGATCTGGATCCGGATCCGGGCCCGGACTCGGAGCGGCCGGTGCGGGAAAGGTCACCAGCAGCGGAAGCGTCTGGAAGCAGCAAGCCGCCCGCGGCCTCCGCGGCCGCAGCCGCAGCCGCCGTCAGAAGAGGCAGCCGCAGCGCTGCCCGCGGCGGTGGCGACGGCGCTCGCGCTGGGGCCGGCGGCGGCGGCAGCGCCGGGGTGCTGGCGGCGCGCTTGCTGACGGCGAGCCACGATTTCGACGACGAGGGGGAGCGGCGCCGCGTGGAGGCGGCTGGCGGGCGGGTGGAGGAGCCAACGCGACCGGGTGCGAGCTGGGACCGGGCGCAGCGGCCAGGCGCGGACACAGGCCGCCCTTCCTCACATTCCCAACCACACACAGGGGGCTCCGGCTTCTGCAATGAAAACGATCGCATGGAAACGAGCTCATGCGCGCGTGTGTGTACATCGTATACCTGTGCACATGTCGGGGACCATGGGTGCAAAGTGAGGAGCGCAGGGAGCGGCCGAGGGGTAGCCCACAACCGCAACCCCAAGTGCGCCGCGACTCCCCCTCCCGGGCCCCCCCACCTGCACCGCCCACTGCTCATTTCCACACGCGCCTCTTTCCCTCCCTGCGTTTCCCTTCCCCTCCCCAACCCCGGCCCCCGGGCTCCGTCCCACACCCCACGCCCCAGGCGGCAAGCGGCGGCTGATGGGCGATCTTGAGGTCTCGCGCGCCTTTGGCGACCTGCAGTACCGACCCGTGGGTCTGTCCGCGCGGCCGCTCCTCTCGGGCCCATGGCGGCTGAGCCCCGGCGGCCCGCAGGCAGGGGACGCGGGGGCCCCGCCCGCTGGCGACCCCTCTGCGGGACCGCTGCTAGTGCTGCTGTCCGACGGGCTGCTCGAGTCGATGGAGCCGCAGGTGCGTACGGAGGGTGTGCACGAAGGGTGGTGTACAGAGGACATGTACGGGTAGGGTGAGGCTGTGTACGAAGGGCGCGTACAGGGGGCTGTGCAAGGGGGGCGCGTAGGAGGGCGTGGGGTTCGAGGGAATGCCGGCTGAGCGACCATCGGGAAAATAGCACCTGCATGCCCCGCCGCCTGGGTCGCGCAGATGGCCAGGGGCCGGCGCCTGCCGGGCAGGGCGCAAACGCTGGGTGCCCCCTGTGACAGTTTGTCGCTTGGGAGCCAAGGGGTGTGCGCGCTGCGGCTGCGCACCCGGGGGGAAGGGCAGGGCGGAGGGGCCGTGCGTGTGGGGCCGCCGGGGCCCGAGGGGACGCCGGTATCTGCTGTAGCTTGGACGTTTGTTTCGGCGGGCCGAGCCACTGCAGGTTGAACATGGGCTTAGGGGGCCCGGGGCCACTCCTGAAGACCTGCCGTGGAGCCGCGCGTCGGTGTGGGGGCTTGAGGCGGGGCTTGAGGGGGGCCGAGTTGGCGACGCTTCCCACGGGCTTGTGGGCGAGCGGGACCTCCCGCGCTGAGCGGGCCCCTCGCCGACACACGGGCCTCCTCCCCTCACCTTCTCTAGCCCCCGCCTCCCTGACAGGACCTGTGCGACCACGCCGCAGCGCAGCTGTCCGGCGCCGCCCACCCGCCCCTCACGCCCCCGCCGCCCCCCGCCATCGCGCTGGGGCCCGCAGCCACGCCGACGCCAGCTGGTGGCGCAGCCGCCACGGCCGACGTCGGCGCCGCCACCGCCGTCGCGGCCACTGCTGCTGCCTCCGCGGCGGTGGCGGAGCCCGAGATCGGCCCCACGCCCCACGACAACCGCCGTTCTGGAAGCTGCTGCTTGACGCCCCAGGCGGCTGGCTCCGTAGACGGGGTCGCTAAAGCGGGCGCGACGGCAGTGGCGGAGGCGGCGGAGGCGGAGGCGGCGGAGGCGGAGGCGGAGGCGGCGGAGGCGGACGCGAAGGCGGCAAAGGCGCGTGGAGCGGAGGCGGGCCTGCCTGGCTGCTGCGACTGCGAGGTTGGGCCGGCGGCGGAGTCCACCGAGCATGAGGGGGCGGCGGACCCGTGCGCGCACCAGGCGCTCAGCCGCCCCGGCAACCGGCGGCCCCCGCACCGCACACCGGCCTCCGCGGCCGTGCGGCTGGTGCAGGAGGCGGTGCGGCGGGGCTCCATGGACAACGTGGCGGCGGTGGTGGTGCAGGTGAGGGGTAGGGAGGGGGCCAGGAGGAGGAAGGGTATGATTTACAGCGGGCTGAGCGCCAGCAGGTGAGGCTTGGGGGTAGGGGGCAATAAAGACAGGGAAACGGGTCGCGTCGCGGACACCGAATCGCATACTCAGTAGTAGGAGGAACAGCGGTCTTGGTGGAGTTGTAGGCGACCTGCAAAACTTCGACGTCAGCGACGAGCGAACAGTGCTGTGGCATACCTTAAAAGGTTGTGGGGGGGAGGGGGGTGGGAGGAGGAGGGATGGGAGGGGAAAGAGGATGAAAGCGTGGGGGTTTGCACCACAGGGCCTTCCTACTGCGGGCCCCCCATGCGCTCACCACCATGACCGCCCTTGATGACGGGAGGATGCTGCTGGACGCCATTGGGTTCGTATTAAACTTATGTTGTGGACCCCCACCACATTGCGTCAGCCTGATCCACCCACCACACCTGTCATACTGTGACGCCGTCCACGTATTGACACACACACCTGCCCTGGTGTGATGGCGGTCACGTGCTGCCTCTACTGCAGCTGCCCGCCGGGGCGCGCCTGGTGCCAGAGGATGCGGTAGAGGAGCAGGCGAAAGGGTTAGGACAGGGGAAGGAAAGCACCAGCACCAGCGCCAGCAGCACCGACGAGTCCGCCTTGCCGGCGGCGGGCGGTAGCGCCGACGCCAGCGCCGGTACCACGGCGGGTCGTGGACGGGTCGGACAGCGGCGGTCTGCTTCAGTCTGCCTTGCAGCCGGCGGTGAAGGCGTACCGCCGCCGCCGGCGTCAGGGACCCCTCCATGTGGGCCAGCAGGAACTACCATGACGGCGGCGACGTCAGCAGTGACCGTTGGCAGTGGCGGCAGAGGCGGAGGCGGCAGCGGACACGCTGGCGGCACAGCCGTCCAGACGGTCGGCGCCGCCGCCAGCAGAGCAGCGGGCGGCACAGCCGGCGGCGCCGCTGACGGCGCCGGCGCCGGCGGCGGTCTTTGCGCGGCCGACGGCGGGGCGCACGGGGAATGGCCCGCGGAGGCGGTGCTGGCGGAGGCCCGGCGGTCCGTGACGCCGCTGCGCCGCTGCCGTCTGAGGCTCCATGCCGCGGGACGGGCGGCGGGGACTGCGGGGGCACCGGCAACGGTGACCCAGTGCCGCACCCGCTCAGGCGACAACGGCGCGGCGCCAGGACTGCTGTCACACTTTCACCGCGCTCTTGCGGGGCTTTGGAGCCTGGTGCGGGCTGCCGTAGGTGGCGGCGGCGGCGGTGGGGACTCGGCGGCGACGTCTGGCAATCGATGCGGGGCCCATCCAGACGGCCATCCCCACGGCCGGCCCCGGGGGCAGCTCCCCTGGGAACACGCGGACGCCGACGCCGCCACCGCTGCGGCCCCGGGCGGAAGCGTCCTCGTAGTGTGCCCTCCGCCCGACGGTGACGGCGCCGGCGCCGCGGCGGCGGGCGCTGGCGGCGGTCCCGACGGTAGTGACGGCGCCGCCGCCGGCGGCCACAGCTACGTGCTGGCAGACCGTGTGGCGGCCGTGCCGTCGCTGCCGTACCACCTGCACGCCCCGCTGCCGGGCGGTGCGGCGCTGCGGCCCTGGCAGCTGAGCGACTTTGCCGAGTGAGGGAGTGGACGGGCGGGTGGGCGGGTAGGGTGGCTGTGTGGGTGATTGGGTGATTGGGTGATTGGGTGATTAGGTGGGCGTCCGTTTCTGCCTGCGTGCGGGGGGGCTGGGAGGACCCACTCTATGGGGCTCGGTCGAGTGGGCGGGCGGGCGGCTGGGCATCTCCCGTTCTCTTCGTGGTCGGTGGGGCAGGTAAGAGGCCCTCCTTTATGGGACTTTGCATCAGCTAGCGACAGGGAGCCGGTTTTGCGCTGCAGAATAGTATCAACATCACAGCTATTGTCACAGGTGATCTCGCCGCATAATGGTCACCTAGTCCTCCCGTCCCTTGGCCCCCCTCTACGGCTCCCGCCCGCTCTCCAACTCAACCCAAACCCAACCCGCCCCAGCGCCGCCACCTTCGAGCTGCCCGGCCGCGCCGGCGCCGGCACGTCCGTGTGGCTGCTGGAGCGCCTGCACCTGTACTACTCGTACCATGCCGTACCGCAGCTGAATGGGCCGTCCGAGGCGATGGCGGCGGCGTTGGGCCCGGGCGCCATGACGGCGACCGGCCCTCATCGGCAGGCAGGACGGCGGCGGCCGGAGGTACGGCAGGAAGGGTGTATCATACGGCAATGCTCCTGTGCACAGCGGGCGGCCTGGGGCGTTCAGAGGGCTTTCTATTTCATGAATGTATCCCATTGGGCAATGATGCAAGTCCCATTTGTGGCCTGCGCAGGTGGAGGAGGAAGCACCCGAGCGTTTGCAGTTGCCGAGCGCCGGCGCTGAGTCTGGTGGCGGCGGTGGTGGCAGCGCGCTAGAGCTGCTCGTCGACGCCGCCACCACCGCCGCAGCCGGCGGAGACAGCGGCGGTGGCGGCGGCAGCGGTGGCGGCGAGGATGGCGACGCCCACGGGCTCATGTCGTACGCTCACACGCACACCTTCCTGGCCGGCATCGCCTCCGTGCCGCTGCAGCTGCGGCTGTACGATCCGTACGAATACGAACCGTACGGCAGCGGCGGCGGTAGCCCTGGTGACGGCGATGCCGCCACCGACAGCGGCGGCGGAAGTGGCAAGGGCGAGTCGAACGGCGCGGGGGACAGGCGATTCGCAATCGGCATGAGTCACGGGGACCTAGAGACACAGTCTCTGCTCGGTGCAGCCGCTGACGAGGCGCCCCGCATGTGGGACCGACATGGGGTTGCCGACCCCTCCTCGCAACCATCCACGGCTGCGGCGGCGCTGCCCTCGGCACACGGCACGGCGGACCCGGCCCCCGCTGCTGCGCCACACGCGGCTGATTCCCCCGACCCGTGGGTCACGCCGGGATTGGCCGTCGTCGCCGCGGGCGCGAGCCTCATCAGCAGCGTGGTGAGCCGCCGCGGCCGTACTCTGCTGGGCCACCATGACTACGAGTACGGCAGCGGCAACGGTGAGTACGACGGGGCCGGCGTGGCGGAGGAACACGCAAGTGGTGAGTACGGCGCCGCGGTTATCACCACCGCGACAAGGCCTAGCGGCGGCGGCGGCGCTGCCGTACTCGCGGGCCCGGCGCTTCACTTCCAACCCCGGGCGCACGGCGTACGGCAGGCCGACGGTGCACTGCACCTCATCACGGCCAACTCGGCCGACGGCGGCAACGGTGGCGACGGCGGCGGTTACAGCGGCGCCGCCGCTGGCGGCGACGGCGCTACCGGCGGCGGCGGCGGTTACAGCGGCGGCTTGAGGTTCCTCGCCCACGTGTATCGGCTTCAGGAGCGCTTTGGGCAGGGGCACTTCGGACAGGTGTGGCGAGCGTGGCGGCTGGAGGGACACCAGGAGCACGAGCCGCCGCAGCCGCCGCGGCAGCCGCCACCGGCGGCTGGGGCGGCCTCCGGCCGGCCGTTGTACGTGCTCAAGTGCCTCCGCGGTGACGGCGGCGAGGGCGTGCTGCTGAGCGGGCTGCGGGAGGCCTACTTTGGCGGCCTGCTGCGGCGCCTGCGCCAGGCAGCGCAGGCTGCGGCGGCGACGACCGTCGGCGGCGGCGACTGCGCGTCGGCGGCGGCCGCGCCGGGCGGGCCGCCGCAGGGGGGCGAGGCCGGCGTCGAGTGCGAGCTGGGGTACGAACACCTGGTGGGTCGTACGCCGTACTCCTCGGTGGTGTGCGATGCTGGGAATGTGAGTATGTGATGGGTGGGTCTTCGCCACGGCCCGTCTGTCCCATTCCATCTCACGGCCGCCACGCCGGTACGTCTCCCCGCCACCCCACCCATTCTTATGATGCCTATGTTCTCAGACGCCCAGACACCCCCACCCGCCCCGCCGCCACGCTGGCATCCAGAGCCTCCTCGCCCCCCGCCCTTCCCTGCCCACCTCTTTTCCCCTCCCTCCCGCTCCCACTCGCCGCAGGTGGAGTTCGTGGAGTCCTTCGAGGTGGTTCCGGAGGCGGCGCCGGGAACCGCCGCCGGGGAGCCGCCGCCGGGCTACGGGGACGGCGGCGTCTCCGGCAGCAGGGAAGGGGACGGCGGTGACGGCGGCGACGACGGCGGCGACGATGACGACAGCAGCGGTGGCGGCAGCGATGGTCCAGACGTCTCCCCGTCATCCGCCGGCGGCTCTTCCTCCTCCTCCTCCGCCTCCCCGCCCGACCTGTGGCTGGTGTTCCAGGACGCGGGTCGGTCGCTGCACGACCTGCTGTACAGCCCCGTGGGTCACATGGGGGGCGGCGAGGCGGGCGGCGAGGAGGAGGTGGGTCGGGTACGGTGCGGCGGGGCGGGGGCCGCGATCGACTCCCGCCGGGAGTGGAGAGGGAGGCGGAGGCGTAGTGTGGGCGCGGCGTCGCCACTCGCCAGGGACGGGACGGTACTCGCGTGCACCACCGACTGAGGGCCTTGCGCCCTTGAGGCAGCGGCGCCCCTTCCTCAACTATTGTACCCGACGACGGGTTGTGGGCGGCTTTGGCGCCGTGGTTGTGGTGGCGTTGGTGTAGGTAATGTGGTTCGAATGGGGGGATGGGTTGCGCTGCGCTCGTGCGCATTTCTGGATCTGGCGGCAGGCGCTCAATACACCTGACCCACTTGCCTCTCCGCCCTGCTCCGTCTCAGCAGCCGGGCGGCGGCGAGGCGGCGGGCGGAGGCGGCGGAGGCTCCTTCCAGGTGCTGGGGCCCAGCCCCTGGTGGAGGGCCATGCGGCGGCACCCGCGGGGCGCCGCCTTTGTGCGGGGGATGCTGCGGCAGCTGCTGCGGGGGCTGCAGGTGGGGCGGGCGGGGCGGGGCGGGGCGGGGTGTGTGTATGTGTGGGGGGGGTATCGGTATGCGTTTTATGTATGAGTAACGGAGTGCAGAAAACAGGTATGTATGCGTGTGTACCGGCGTGTGTGTATTTGTGTGTGTGTGTATTTGTGTGTTGCAGCGCGGGCTGGTTGAGGGGCCTTGCGCAAGCTTCCAAGCTCCCGGACCGCGTGTCAGCGCGAGTTGGCCTGGAGCCGGGTTGGGGGGTCAAGGCTCAAGGGTTTGGCTAGGCTTCGCACTGGAGGTTGAGACACGTTCTGATTTGAGGGGAAGGGGAGGGTCGTGTCAGAGGTGTGTGTCCGTGCGGCCTGCCGGGCCGACCGGCTGTCCTCCTATCACTCCCCCCTCCCCGCGCAGGTCGTCCACGAGGCCAACATAACGCACCGGGACGTCAAACCCGAGAACATGATGCTCACGCCCCTGCCCTCACACGCGCATCGGATTGAGGCTGGATTCGGATCCGGCGGGCGCGGGGCGACCCACGGGTCGTCGTCCTCCGCGGACCAGCAGCAGCAACAGCAGCAGCCCACGTGGCAGGAGCGGATCAGCGCCTGGACGAGGCGGGCGGCGGCCCACGGGTCGGCAGGGGGTGCCGATGGCGGGGTGGGGCTGGGCCCCGACGGCCGACCCGTGGGTCACCCGGCCGCCGAGGACGGAGGCGAGCGCGATGGAGACACTGGCGAAAATGAGGGCGGCGGCGGCCACGGCGGCGGCCGAAGCAGAGGTGGAGGCGACGCCGGGGCAGGTGGCGAGTGGGCGGTGGCCCCGATGTTGCTGCGGCTGATCGACTTCGGCTCGGCGGTTGACGGTTACAGTCTGCAACATCTGTACGGCAGCTCGGGCCCCACCTCCGACCAGCTCACACTTGAGTACGCTCCGCCCGAGGCGCTGTTCGGCCGGTGGGTGGGCGGGCTGGTGGCTGGGTGGGTGGCTTGGCGGGCGGGCGGCCGGGCAGGCAGGCGGGTGTGTTGGGTGTTGGGTGGGTGCGCGGGTGCCCCGACCCAACGCGCCTTGTTGGCACCTCGGCTTAGTGGTTGTAAATCGACTCAACAAGAAAGATGAACTGGAGGCGGAAGGTGCACCACCGGGGTACGGGGGCACTGGGGGGTAATGGAGGTCTGGGGTCGGCGACCGGACACGGGGTGTTTGGGCCGGTGCGTAGTCGGGGGCCATGCACTGGTCGGGCCCTGGGTGGCGGGCGGTCCCCACGGAGACGCGTGCGGGGCGTGTGGAGCGCAGCCGTGGAGGGCACGGGCAACGACGCAGCCTGTGGTGATCGCAGGGCGCCAGCGGGAAATGCACTGGCTCAAACCACAACGCTTGGGGGGAGGGGGTGGCGGGGGCGAGAACGTCCGAGAGACACGCTGCCGAGTATATCCGGGGGAGGGCGTGCTGGCTTGGTTCGTCTAAAGCGAGGCGGGAAGGAGCCCGCCCGCGGGACAACCGCGGCAGGGTGGTCTCACGGCTCCAGGTCAGCACTTGGCGTTTCAGCCGGTCGCCCGAACAGCGGCAGCCATGGCAGCCGTGTCAGCCTGCAGCCGGGTCTGCATCCGCGGAGCGACTTGAGGCGCTGTCCAGACGCCCCCCCCCGCGCCCCCCCTCCCGCGCCCCCCCCCCTCCCACGCGGCTCCTCCCGCGCCCCGCCCC
>LSYV01000288.1:18971-29562 GCA_001584585.1 Gonium pectorale | reverse complement strand
GGGGGGGGGGCACGCTGCCACGGCGGGTGGGTGGCATCCCGGCCCGAGCCAGGGTTTGGCGTTTCGTGTGCGCCCTCAGCCAAGGCGGCTTGGCCGGCGGGCAGGCCGGGTCGGGTGCCGTCCCGCTTCCGCCGTCGTGTGCCTCCACACGCCCGCCCCGGGAGCCAATCGGCTCGTGTGGCCTGCAACCCCTCTCGTGGGAGCCTGTAATCTGTAATCTGTAATCTGCCCGCCACGGCAGCCATCGCGCGCTCCAAGCCCCGCGCTTACACACGAGGCGCTTGCCCGGGCTTGTACACAGAGGCAGCGATTTGCGCTTCCAGCCGCGAGGCCACCACCGCGGGGCGCCCCACCCCCTCCGACCTCCCCCCTTGACCCCGGACGGGACATACGGTGCTGGCGCCCAGCTCGTCGTTATTCTGTCCCCTTTCCCTTCAAACCCCCCTGGCCCCGACGGCATGCGCCTAGAGGCCTGTCTAGTGAGAACGCCTTTCCCAATTCCTGAAATCCTTCCTCCCCCCGGCCCGTAGTCTACCGCCTCACGCTGGTCAAGGGATGGAACATGGCCGAGGTGTCGTCGTACGCCTCGCTGGTGGACCTGGGCCGCCCCGACTTCATCGAGATCAAGGGCGTCACCTACTGCGGCTCGGGCGCCGCCTCCACGCTGACCATGGCCAACGTGCCGTACCATGCCGACGTGGTGGCCTTCGGGCAGGCCATCTGCGAGGCGCGGGGAGGTGGGCGCGGGTGGCGGGGGCGGGGCGGAAGGGGAAGGAGAAGGGTCCGGGCCGGCGCGGGGTGGGGTGTCTCCTGGGTTGAGGGGCCGAGGGGCGTCACGTGCAAAAGACGCGGTCGTGGTTTCGGTTGGGCGGGCCATCTGGGAGGGCGCGGGAACGGTGTACGCGTGGGGACTCAAGCAGCGCGGTGCCCAGGGCTAGCGAGGCGCCGCGGGGATGGGCTTGGGCCCGTCTCAACGGGAGTCGGGCGGCGCATAGACTCTCCGCATGCACAGGCAACCGTCCAAAATGCGCCGCGTCTCCTTCCGGCCCCCCCACCCATTCACTCCCTCTAAGCGCACATGGCAGAGCGCCGCCTCCTTTCCACACGTTTTCCCCAACCTCCATACCCAAACTTCTAGGTTTCCCCCCACCTCCCTACCCAAACTTCTGATCATCTAGAAGGCATACGGGACGGCATGCGCTCCAGACTCCGCTCGTGAACGCGCTGAATCACCGCCTCCAAACTCCTTTGCCCCTCTTCCGTCCTTCCCTCTCCCCCATCTCCCCCCCCTCCTCCTCCCCCGGCCTTGCACCCCGCGCAGGCGAGTACGCGCTGGCGTGCGAGCACGCGCACTCGTGCTGCATCCTGCTGGCCCGGACGGACCGCTTCCTGGTGGATGGCGTGTGGCACACCTGGATAGACTACGACCGCTTCCAGCGCCTGGTGGCCGAGGGTGAGGAGGGGGGGCGGGGGAGCGAGAGGCTGGGGTTCAGAGTAGGATCCTGGGGTGTGGCGATGTCGAAAGAGGCTGTCCGTGTCCCTGTCATACCGTATGGACAAGATGCGTCCTTTTTGGGGGGGGGGCGTCAGGGCTCGAGGGCCCCTGGTGCGGCGTCAATAGGGATTGGCAATGGGTAAGACGTCGGTGGCAAGTGGCAGCGCGACGGGTGGCCACTTGCACACCGCGCTGTTGTCGCTGCCGGTACTCCGTCTTCTCCGTCCTTCGTCGCTGCTTCATGCTCCACACGCTTCCTCCCCGGTAACCAACTCTGGCGCCCATCATCTGCACGGCGTCGGCCGCTCCCACCCAGTCGCCACGCTTGCCCGCTGAGAGCTCGCCCCGTGACCGAGCACTGCCCCTCTTGTATTACACACACGTCGCTTCGTGTCCTCTCTGCCGCTGGCTGCTCCGGCTCCCCCCTCTTTGGCAGGATGCTGCAGGCTTCTAGCCCCTTCCCACCACGCCAGTGCTTCTCAACCCGTCCCGCCCCCCCTCCCCAACCCACGACTCCCCCCCCCCACACACACCCGTACCTGTCTGCAGGTGCGGAGTTTGACGCCACCGACTACATGCTGCCCACCCCCTCGTGGGCGGTGTTCGGCTCCACGGAGGCTGGCTTCGCGCCCAGCCAGACCCGCGTAAAGAAGGTGCGCCGCCACCCGGGGCGCAGCGACACCGCCTCGGTGGCCGGCACGGAGGCGGGCGAGGACGAGGATTGAGGTCGGGGGCGGGAGGCGGGGCCGAGGACCGGCTGGGCGGTAATGGAAGGACAGGGCCGGCGCCTCAGCGATACACGAGCGTGCGGGCAGGGATCTGAGATGGAGAGGTGCGAAAGGGGGAGGGGTCTCGAGGCGCCACCCGCGGGGCCGATGCACCCTGGCTGCTGTTGAGAGGCCGCGGCCTGGCGCGGAGCATTCGCTTCCGCAGCTACTTTCGGCCGCGACAACCGGGCGCCGGGTGGGAATGCCGGGTGGGAAGCGCGGGCACGGAGTGTGCTGAAGGTTTAAAGAAGAGTGTTTCGGTCGGCACAGCTGTGCGGGCAGGCAGCGCGGGACGGATGAAGTGATGTGGAGGACGGCGCGGGCGGCGGAGGGTCGCCGGCGCGCTGTCGCGTGCTGGACGTGGTATTCACGGCTCCCCACACTCGTGGACCCGCGCCGCGAACTGTGCTATCAACACCGGTGGCGGTGGGGGAGCTGCGTGGCGCGGGCGGGCTGGGTGGTTGGGGGCTACTCGTGCCGGCGGCGGCAAGCGGAGGTGACAAGCGGCTTGGCCCAGGGCTGCGGCGTGGGGGCGGAGCGGCAGCTGAGGGGGAAGATGAGGGCCCGTCTGCTCGTCTCCCTCGCCCGCCATGCCCTATACTCGGCGCTTTACTGGAAACATCGCACCCCCGGGTGTCTAAGACCGTCGAGGTTGCATTCCCTGTTTCTGTTTCCTTTTTTCTGTGAACCGGTGTTTGGGCGTGGGGCGTGGGGCGTGGGGCGATGGCAGGCAGGGGTAGGGTGGGGACGGAGAGAGCTTGGCGCGTGCTCACGCTCCGTGCGCGCCGGATGGGTGTGTGGCGAGGACCGAGGAGGGCTGCCAGGATGTGCGGCCGGTACGATACGGCAGAGCGCTGGCGCCGGATATAGGGCAGTCAGGGGCGATTGGAAGCAGCGGGGTGGTCCGTGGGTGTGGTAGGCGCGACGGATGCCGGTCGTTGCGAGCTCACGCGCGGCGGAGGAGGGCGGCGTGGTGATGTGGGCTCGGGGCATGCGTGAGAAGGGGACTTGGCTCCGATCTCCGCCTGGTGCAGTGGGCGTCGGGCGCATGATGTCGTGTCACACGGGGGGGGGGGGTGGCCGCCAGCGGAAGCTGGTGGGTGGTGGTGGTGGGTGGTGGGTGGTGGTGTTAGGTGGTGGGTGGTGGTGGTAGGCTTGCTGCGGGGGCGGGACCTGCCGTTGCCCCCATTGCCCCGATTGCGCCCGAATTCTGGAGAGGCGAGAGGGGGCAGGTATACCGTTCCGAAACCGTACCGACGACGACGAGGTGAGATGTAAGCACGGCTATGGTAGTGTTACGCGCATGTTGGTTAAGCAGTTGCGCGCGCACACTGCCTAATGCAGGCCTGGCGCGGTGCTCGACCGTTGGACCGTTGGCCAGTCGTGCAAACGAACAACGAGTAACTGACATCTGACATCTGTATGGCGCACACCTTGGACGACTTGCATGGCACAGCCGTCTTGCACTCTTCAACCCCCCAGTCCTCGTGTTCAGGGCCCCAGGCCGTTGACTGAGCGGTGGCCGGCGGGCAGTCTCCAAGGCGATAGATGCGGTGTCCCCCACTGCCTAACGCCAGGTGCGGGGAAGGCCGGTGCGCCGGGTCCTCGGCGGGTATGGTGGGCTGCGATGTGGGCAAGGGTCGTGCCGCGATGTGGCCTGAAACACCTTTTGGCCCTGACAGCTGGTTGTGGCTGGTTCCAGCGAATGCAAGGAAACAAGGCGCCATCGCTGGATTTTTCGTATGCCATGTTCTACTCGGCTATTGGTCGACTCCCGAGCTGTCGGGCGCGTTCCCTCTGAGGTACGTACATGCGGTACGACATTGCAGCATCGGGAACGAGATAAGGGAGGGAACAGTCGGGGGATGGGGGGGGGCCGGGACGGGAGAGAAGGGGCTCGATGGCTCGGTGCTCTGAAAGCCGCCCTGCTGGTCGATTCCCGAGCGCAACACGCAGGCTGCTGGTCGTGCGACAGGGCATTGGTGGGGAGGACGCAAGAGGACGCCACAGTCAGCGGGGCCGCGGGGCTCGCGGGTGCAGGGCATTGGCAGGGAGGATGCGACCTCGAGCGGGGCAAGGACAAGGGCACACGCGCCGTGTCCGTGTCCGTGGTGTTCAACGACACCCACTCCGAGACATAGCGACGCGTAGTGACCCGGTCCAGGGTTCGTTCAGCGAATTTTCAGCGCATGGTGACCTCTATGGAAGGCTAGCCGCTAGCCCGCTCTATCTGTGACGGGGCTGCCGGCGTGCGTGCCGGGGCGCGTGGGTTTAGTATAAGCTTGCGGCGCAGCAACATGCGCGGCCGTGGCTCGCGCTGGTCTGCGTGTGGGCTCGCCCTCCCCTTCTATCTGCTATCCCCTCCTCCAACAGCCAATAGGAAACACGGCCGACGCCGCGTTCGTCAGCGGCTTCCCTCGAGCGTCAGGGCGCGGCTCCCTCCCTAGCACCTGCCATAAGTACCCCTCCCCTTCTCCCTCCCCACGCCTAAATTTTCGAAAGGGCTGGCAAAGTGGGCCACCGGGTTGAGCCGTACGGATGAGCCGTACGGAATGACACGCCCCAACGTTTGGTCTGCACTTGGCTTCGCAGCCGTTACTGTCTGCCAAGCTTATTGCAAATTATACCCATCACAACACTGTATCACTGTTGCCTGCAGCTCTAAGCGCTCTGGCAATCTGATTCCGCGTTTTGAAACCACCGGTACGCATACACGTGCCCTCAATCCCGCATGCCAGCTATCTTGTAAATCAGGAAGGTGAACGCAATATGGCTCAGCTGCAGCCTATGGAGGCACCTGCACGAGAGCGTTGGTCTTCGCGCGTATGGCCGCAACTGCTCCCTGAGCTTGCCGAGCGCATTGTTGACTGCTTGGACGGCAACGAGATTGCGGCGACGTTTCGCGGTGTCAACAAGGCCACGGCGGAGCACTTCAGCGGCCCGCAGCACACGACCATCCGTCTCTCGGAGCCGGTGCCGGCCCACGCCTTCGCGGCGCACTGGCTCGCGCCGGGCGCCACGCGGGGGCTAACATTTTATATGCGCTGCGAGCTGGTGCGCCTCACGGCGAGGAGCGGCGTGCTGGCAAACCTGGAGGTGGCGCTTCAGGCGGCAGGCTTCTTGGAGGCGGTCGCTGAGGCCTTCGGGGCGGCAGCTGGCGTGGGTCACCTCGCAATGTGCCAATGGCTCTGGGACTACAGCCGCAACCTTATAGAGGTCCGGTACGATGCGTGCCAACCGATTGACGCGTTGCGGTCGGCTGCTCGTGGGGGCCACCAGCATGTGTGCGAGTGGCTGCTGGCGGTCGATCGTGACGCATCGCAACATTGGATCTCGGAAGCGATCTCCGCAGCCGCGAGCAACGGCCATCTGGAGCTTGCGAAGTGGCTGCTGCAGCAGGAACCCACTCCAGCCGCGAAGTGGATGTACCTGAAAGGTGTGGCGCACGGCTGTGAACTGCCCACCCTCCAGCAGGCATGGCTGGGGGTCGGGCTGCCCCTGCAGTCGGATTGGCAGCAGGCACGCATGCTTTCCTCTGCGGCCGGCAGCCTCACCCCCGACTGGGCCGCCAAGGTGGAGTGGCTGGAGGCGCAGGGCTGCCCGCGGAGCTCAGGTGCGGCAGCGGAGGCCGCTGGCCTGGCCGAACATGGTGAGGCGCTCGCCCGCCTGACCTGGCTGCGGGAGCGGGGTTACCCGGTGGACGGGGATGCGGTGAGCGCTGCCGCCAGCGCCGGCAACACGGCTGCAATGCAGTACCTGGTTCCGGAGGCGCCGGTGCTCACTGCTGGCGGCTTGGGCGACGTTGTACTCCATGTTATACACGGTGGCCACCTGGCGGCGCTGCAGACACTGCACTCGGCCAACTGGCCCCTACACCAGAACGCCCGAAGGTATGCCGTCTTGGCGGCAAGGAACGGGCACCTGCACGTGCTGGCCTGGCTGCTGGACACGCTGGGCCCAGAGACGGTGGTGCTTAACGGAAAGCTCTTCACTGCCGCTGCCTGGTCGGGCAGCGTGGAACTGCTGGCCTGGCTTCGACAGCGTGGGTGCCCCTGCCACCGGAACGCCTATTTGGCGGCAGCTGGCTCGGGCTGTGTGGCGGCTTTGGAGCAGCTGGCGGAGCAGGGCTGCCCCATAAGGGTGAGCAGGGAGTCCGCGTTGCGGGGTCCAGGGCCGAAACACTAATTCACATCAAGGGCCGCTGCAATTTCATTGCATTGTCCCCAGCAGCACTATGGAAGCGCATGATGAGGCCGGTGCAGGGGGGTTCATGCCAGGGGTCGCTGCCTTCACATGGTCCCCACCAGCACTACATACGCGCATACGAGGCCGGTTCAGGAGGGAGGTTCCATCACCGACAGCTCACCAATGGCAATGCGAAGGATTTGTGGGAACGCCTTCTAACTGTGCGCTGCCCATTACAGCGCAACGCACACTATCTTCTCACTGCCACGCAGGGCAACGGGCAGCCGTACATCGAGGCATGCCGCAGCGGCGACATGGCCACGGTGCGCTGCCTGCAGCGGCTGGGCGTGCCCTGGGGCCCGGCTGGGAGGGTCTTCCTGACCAGCGCCAGCGATGCTTACAGGCATGGCGTCCAATGTCTTGAGCCGCTGGCTGCTGCAGCAGGGCTGCCCCGTCGACTACGAGGCCCTCGAGAACAGCGCAGAGAAGTGGTGTGATGAGGCCACGCCCTCGTGGATTCCCTGGGTGCGGGCGCTGCTGGAAGAGCACCCGAGCCACCTTCAGCCCTAGCGCAGCCAGCAGCAGAGCGGCGGTAGAGGGCGCCGCCAGTGGACGGCATGCTCTTCAGGGTGCGAGAAGGGGCGAAGGGCAAAGCATCGGATGGAGGAAAGACGCTATTAGCAGGCGTAGGGCCCGCATGTGGCATCATGGACGGCGCCACATGCAGCATGCTTTCACGCCTCCGTGGCGGGTCCGTGGCGCTTGTTGACCACAGGGCTTGTCTTGGGGAAGGGCTTGAGGCAAGCGGGTGAACGAACGCCTTGAAGCAAAAGATATTGATGGCTTGGCATGTGGCGATGTGCTTCGGGAGGCAGGCAGGCAGGCAAACGTTGGGTGTGTCGGACATCAGTTTTTTTTCCTGTGGAAAGGTTACAGTTGCGTACATACCCATACATGCCCGAACAGAGCACTGATGCAGCGGCTGGCGGCGCTTAGTGTGCGCCGCGTTGTGGCTGTTCCTCCCGGGTGTGCGGTTGCCTGATGTCCATTTGCAAGCTTGTCGCATATGTTGTGTACCGTAGGGTCTTTGCCACGGTCTCCCTTCCAGCACCTGCAGTATTGCACAGTCAGCCCTCGTCCATAGCAGAGGAATTGTGGGCCTGAAGGGTGGAGCAGCGGGGCGGCGCGGTGAGGCCGGACGGAGTGGGTGCCATGCTGTGCTGTGCTGGCTTGCACGTGTCCAGGGCATGCCAGGACTCGCAGGCACCCGCTCAATTTATGGGAGCAGGAGCCGCCCGCACCACGCAGGCGCTGGAGTGCTGACGCCAGCAAGGGATGGGTTTGGTAGGCCGTCCAGCTGGATGAATTTTGAAGCATCAGAGTTCTGTGGCCATGCCGGAGGTACAAGTCCAGTCCGGTGGTCTTGGGCGCAGGTCGTGTTGCTGATTCTTGGCGGGACAGCGGGGACAGTACTGCGCAGCGTGTGGGTTGGTTGTGGACGAATGCCTCGTAAGGGGCGGAGGATGGCACAGAGCAGATCCTTATGAACGCAATATGTGGGCTCCGTGTTGATTATTCCTTCCGGCTTCATTGTTATCCGATGGCAGCTGTAAGGCGTTTCTCAGTTGCATCGTCGCAGCATCTCCGCCGCCCCATATCCAGCACGTGTGCTATCGTGCAGTGAGCCCTCAACTATCACATGCATGACCCTCTTAAAGCCTGTGACTGACTGCCACCGGGCTGCAAACAAGCGCCCCAGAGGCGTGCATCAGTGCCTGTCAGTGTCAGGGTGCGAAACGAGCTGCTCGCCCGTACCGGCGGGGCTGCCAGGTGCCGGCAACCCGGTACGTGTGGGTTTGTACGGCTCCGGTTGTTCGTTGGCTGTCGTCTAGCTTGTCATTTCTATCTTTATATTGCAGCCAGTAGCTTAGAATAGGCCTGCGAGAATGTGACGAAGCCCAGACGCCAGAACATGGTGCCATAACAAACAGCCTTCTTCTTCGCCCTGCGCGTTCATGAATTGTTTCTATGTGACAAATGCCATCTTGGTAATGCCGCGCACTTTCGATCACGTCCTTGAACCCTGAGTCGCCCACTTTGCAACGAGGAACTAGGCTAGGTATCGGGCGGCCGCAATCAGATGCTTGTTGAAGAGATCCAGGCGGCTACGGCCGTGCAGAGTGCGGTGTGTGGGTCGTTCGTGCCCCGAGACGATGGCGGGGCCGCTGCACCGCAGCAGCTCCTCGTCAACTGTGGCGACGTACTGCAGCTATGGGAGCCGACTGAAGGGTTGCTGGAGGTGCAACAGGCATTTCACCTCTTTGAGCGTGTGGAGCACATGGAGCTCGTCCCGGCATCGCTGCAGCTGTTCGGCCCGGACAGCCCGGACTCGGTGCTCGCGTTTACCTTCGACGGTCGCTGCGCCCTGTTCCGGCTCCTCCCGCAGCGCGGGACCACCTGCACCGGCACTTCCGGCTCGACATCGGCTCCGCACCCGCCCAGCTCTTCCAGGACCCGGTATCAGCTGACCGAGGTCGCGTGCCTCACGCTGCCGATGCCGCACATGCGGGACGGGCTGCTGCCCAAGCGGATCCAGGGCATCTGCTGCTCCGGCGTGGCGCCGCTGGCGCGCCGGACGCCGGCCGGCCGCAACGGCGGCCGCGGCGTGGTGGCTGCCGCCGCCCACATGGGCCTGCTGCACGTCATCACCCTCAACAGCCACCACCCGGACGCGCAGCACGGAGCGGGTGGCGAAGGCGAGGAGGGCGACGGGCCGCTGCTGCTTTGTACGGCAGTGCTCATGTCCGACACGCCGCTGTACGGACTGCCTCCCGGTGCGTACGGCGACCTCGGCAGCACAGTCTGTTGCTGGATGTGCAGAGGCATGGTACGGACAGGGCTTCCTCCGGCCGCTTTCTCCGCTCCAACCTAGCCTGCGGGTTTCGGGCCCACTGTAGGCTAGGTATCCGCTGCTGAGCAGTTACCTTCACCCATCAATGCCGCATCATCTGTGCCGCGCCTGTCCCCCGCCGGCTGCCTCCATGCCTGTTGTCGGTCTGTCTGTCTTGTGTTGTCGGTCCCCAGGCGCGGATCCGCTGTACGTCATGCAGTACAGCACCCACGTGCTGGCGATGGCCTTCCTGCCGCCGCCGGAGCGCGGAGAACACGAGCCGCCGCTGCTGGCGGTGCTGCACAAGCCAGAGGGTGCGCCGGGTGGGGGCGCTCACTCACTCGGAGGCACTAGAACACGTAACACGCTGCGACGCGAGCTGGGCCGTGCTGGCCCGGGAGGGGCGTTGGCGCCCCGCCGCAAGCAAGCGTTGCACGGGGCAGAGCGCTGACGGGCACCGCTGTGCATGCCGACCAAACGCCTCCGGCTGCCCCGCGTAGTCCCGACACGCATCCCTCCTCTTGCACGCCAACCCCCATGTATCGCCCTCCCCTCCTGGCGCGACGGCACGGTACCCCCGTTTCGCTGCCTGCCAGGTGAGGTCAGCATGGGGCTGTGGCTGGACTGCTTGGCGCTGCAGCTCGACGTCGCGGCGCCGGTCAGACAAGCGCCGGCGGCGCCGGCGGCAGCGTCGGCGGCCGGGGCCACCGCAGCCGGCGCGGCGTCAGCGCAAGCGGCCAGGACGGCTGTGGCGGCGGGGCTGCTGCCGTCGAGCCTGGCTCCACCAACTGGGACCGGCACCGTCACCAGTGCCGCCGGTGGCGGCGGCGGCGCCGTCACCAGTGCCGCCGGTGGCGGCGGCGGCGGTGGCGGCGTTGACAGTGACGAGCTCCAGCTGGTGGCGGAGGTGTGCAAAGGCCCCTGGGCGGTCAGGTGGGTGGGCGGTAGGGCGGTTATGTGGGTGCAGTGGTTGTTGCGGCCAACAGGCCAAGCGGATGGCGAGGTTAGCTAGGGAGGAAGGGACCTACAACCACAACGACCACAACACTAAGCCAACTTGCGCTGGCAAGCAAAGTGCGGAGGTCACGCACGAGGGGTGGAGCTCCTCGTGCTTGGCGTGCTCCCCCCCTACACGCTCCTTGTCCATTGCGGTTGCGTGCCCACTGCCTCCAGGAACCTGCACCCCACCACGTCGCTCCTGGCGCCCTTCCCCGCCAACGCCGCCGCCGGCCTCGGCGGCGGGCGTACTCGCCA
>LSYV01000287.1:0-24830 GCA_001584585.1 Gonium pectorale | reverse complement strand
TTTACAGCGCACCACGGCGGCGCCTACGGTTCGGGCGGTTCCGATGCGGCTGCTGGCCCTGCAGCTTGACACGCGGTGCGAACTCGCGCTCTCCGACGACTTGCAGTTGCACCGCGACTCGGCAAGTCGAGGCTTACGCTAATGTGCATCGGTCGCTATCACCGAACCTCTGACTGCAGGTTAATCAGACCTGCGTCGGGCTGTCAGAAAAAAGAGAAACCTGCACAGAAAGAGGGAGCCCGCCTCTAAGGCCATACATGCCCGAAGGCGCGACGTTTCCAAAAGGGCGGGCGGGTACAGAGCAAGACATTAGCTAGGGTGGCGAGGGTGGCGTTTTTGGCTGACCTAGGAAGAAGGCTCTGTCCTAAGACCGTGCGTATTACATTACATGTAACAACAAGATGCGCCTTTAGCAGGAGGCGCGGATGCCAAGGCAGGCAGCCCGAGCGACCCATCGTACGACATGTACGACGTCCGTGGCACACAACACTCCCACGTGTCTCACGTACAACAACCCGCACACGCACACAAACCCTTCCCCCCCAGGAATGGCAAATGACAGCCGCTTGTACCAAGAATGGCACGGCCGGCACATGCACATGACCATGGGGCCACCTATCCGGACAACTTTTTCCGGACATGCGCACCCGAGGGTGCAACGCTACGAGTAGGGCGGGTGGGTGCAAGGCAAGGCCTGCTAGGAAGGCCGACGTCGGATCCTCGTCACTGGTGTGGGAAAGAGAACACGCGAGAGGGGCACGCAGGATAACGGCAGGAACGGAGATTTGCAACCTTGTTAATCCATGGCGGTGGTAAACGTCCTCAGACGCGGCTACTTTTCGAAGCAGGCGTAAAGACGCGTTTCAGGGTATTTGGCGACAGAGACGGTCTGCGGCGTGCCGACGGAACAATGTGCCAATCCTTGCGCCATGACGCTGTCAGGAAAGGTGCACCACCCGTTCTGCGCTGACGTATGATCCAGAATTTGTGAAGGCCATTGGTATGAATTTGCCAAGAAGTGGAGTTGTAGGGGCAAGTGCACTGCCCTCGTACGGATAGTATTTATTTAGACAGTGCGGACGGCGCCCATCATCGTCATCGATGCATTCGCGACCCCGCGCGCACAGCCTGGCAGCTGGTCACTGTCAAAGGTGACCAGCCTTGGCACCATGTATGCCGTACACCTGCAATAGATCGCGCCGACTGAAGCAGTGTGCTCAGACAAGAACAAGAAAGCAGAGACAGGGTAGGCTACGTCTACCGGCCATACACACCCGAAGGGGCGACGCTCCCAGTACGGCGCCGGGTACGATGCAAGGCAGGCGACGAAGATGAGCAGACTGGCTCACCAGGCCAGCGGCAAGGTTACCTGATGAAATGTGGACACGGAAGATTCGATGGGAGCTGTCCGAAAGCACGGTAATAAACAGGGGAGATCTCCCCTGGTAAGAAATAATACATCGGCGGCCACTGGTTACAACATACGGGGGTGCTCAGCCCGCCACCTCCTGCGGACCGCCGGGCAACGTGATACAGGCATGTTAAGGACGAAGATGCTTGGTGTGTGTGTTGGTGCCAGGATGACCCGGTTGCAGTGTATCAGGTGCGCCACCGTCCGGGATTGCACTGGCCCTCAACAGGCACCCAATGGCAGGGGCAAGCAGCTTGATGTTTTAGTAGTTGATGCCCTGCCTCTGAGTCCCGCCAACAGTATCAGAGTCCTACGCATTGCTTAAGGGCGCCGCAGCCATCCCGTAAAGGGCGCCGCAGCCATCCCGCGTGCCGCGTCCACGGGAGCATCAGTAATGATAAATCCAAAAGTTGGACAACCGTCACAAATATCGGTATGGCAAATGTAGTTGTTCTGCCACCCTCCCCCACCCCCCAAGTTGCTGGTGCCATGACGCCGCACGAGGCGTTCTAGCCAACAGATTTCCCTGACGGTCCATGAACTACTACGATACCTCCACAGGTATGGAAGACTGCCTTGGCCGCTCCGACGACCCCCTGCAGCAACCCGTCAAATGTGCAACGCAACATGACTCTTTTACCCACACTTAGTCATGACACGCACCCACAATTTGCAGTGCCGCCTTGCGTAACGCTTCAGACTGGTGTACATGCAAATCCAGAGCCAAGATGAAAGACCACGAAGAATGCCGTAAGAAGTGCGGATAGCAAGGGGTTGATACGCCCTTTGCTCTAGACGTGACGCCGGCCTGGAGTGAGGGCGACAGCGCTCTGAGCTCCCCTGAAATTCACACAGCACTATTTACTCCGTGCGCAGCCCGTACGCACGCACATCCATGATCACTATGTCCCGCCATGTCGCGCGAGAGATGAAGCCACCCAAAGCCGCACGCTCCAGTAAGCAAGGTGCAGCCCGTTGCCCGTAACAGCAGAAAAAGAGATCAGACGTACTATATCGGTTGACTGGCACGAGCCATCACTGGACCCCATGGCCGGTTCAGCTTTCAGTTATGCCCGCCCTGCAATCTTCTGCCCGCTCCAAAGCATTCCCGCCCAACACGCTCCTGCGCAGATATACGCTCTGACATCATCATGAGCAACTTTGTTTCGTAGCGCCTAAGGGGACACGCACGCCCGTAGGCGGGGCGGGGCGGAGCGGAGCCGAGCGCTCATTGCAGGCTGGCTGGCTCCACGGCGGGCCGCCGCGTGGAGCGGCTGTACACGTCCCACGACTCGAGCGACGACGTGAAATTGCTCTCCTGCGTCGCCTGGTCCCGCAGGTTGCCCGACGTGATGCCCCCGGGACCGCCGGTCACGGAACCTGTTAAGGGCAGGCGGGGCGGCAGGCGGCCGGGGGGCTTGAAGGGAAAGAGAATTGAACAACGACGAGCTGGGCGCCAGCAGCGTGTGTCCCGTCCGGCGGTCAACCGGTCCTTGCCTCGTTTCGCCGGCTCCCGAGGGTGTCGGCGATCCGGAAGTCCAGCGGCCGCCAGGTGTGTGCCGCCATTTACGGTGGCATCCGCCTAGGTAGTATCGTATAAGCTAAGGTCGTAGAAGTAGAGGTGTGTGCGTGCGTGTGCCTAGGTCGCCCACCCCATCCCCGTCCCCAGCTTCCTCAGTTCCTAAGATCAGTCCGACCCTCCCGGAAAACGTACCTGGAGAGCACACGCGTACCAGGTCCGGCAGGACGGTTCAGCCAGGCACCAGGCGACATGTAATGGAGATGAAAGGCGTCAGGATTGGTTTGGCTAACGAACGAAATGCGCCCCAAAATGTGTACAAGTGCAAATGCATGGGTGTTACAGTAAGAGGAAACGGATACAGCCGAGGGGCCATGCGGTGGCGAAGGTAATGCAGGGAGGACGGCAGCGGTACATGCTAAGCCCTGCTGGACAAACGGCCAAGGACGGTTGGTCCAGCTGGATGGGCTGGGACGGGCCTGAGGAGACTCACACGTCCCACCCCACCACGGGGGGGGGCGCAGGCAGGCCCCACATGCCGGGGTCTCTGCAGGGGCGGAGCGCCCCCGTGGCAGCCGCTAGGCCACCAGGTCGGGTGCACCATGCCGCCGCGGCAAGGCAGCAACAGCGGACCGGATCCGGGGCTCCAGGTGGCAGCCGCGGAGGCGCTCCACCAGGAAGATTTCCGGGTGTGGGAGGTCGTAACCGGAGGCGGGGGGCATGCGGGGCGGCATGCGAGACCCCATACCAAGAGCGGCCTTGTCCAACACCTATGCAAAACTTTCAGCGCTAGGATAGCGCAGCGGAGGGACAAAAAGGCGCTGTTGGGAGGACCGGGAATGCACGCCTGCCCCGTGGTCGGGCGCAGCTGAAATGTAGGTTGAGAATGCCGGTCCGCAGCTTAGCCGTGCGTTCGGCACTTCCACCCACTGGTCGCTGCAGGCGTCTGTCCCAGATGTGACGGCACACGCCTGACCCCAAGTTTCGATGTGGCGAAGGAAGCCGCACTGCCGCAACCGCCAGCTCACCGGACACGATGTGCAGGTGGCTCTGCAGGACGCGGGTCGCCTCCTTGCGCGCCTGGGTCAGCGGCACCGAGATGGTGCCATGGCTACCGTCCCCGAACAGCGTGTCCCGAATGCGGACCAGCTCCGTGTGGACCTGTGCGCGTGGCGGGTCCAGTGTGTGGGACCGCTAGGCACGGGAGTCAGCTGCTGCCGGGGTTGACGGGCAGGCATGCAGGGCATCGCCAGTCTTGCCTGGGTTCTCATACGCATCCCGCTGCGTGCCAGCAGCCTTCGACCGCATGCCGTTGGAATGGTCAGCGAGTGCCGAGGCACTCACGGCCACGCAGCAATGGCGGTCAGCTGCCGTCCGACGTGCTCACCCACCCACTTACCCACCCATACCGAGCGCATCCGCCCGCCGGCTCTCCCACCCAACCACCCACCTCGGGAAAGGTGGGCCGGTCTCTGGGCGACTTGGCCATGCAGCGAACCGCCAGCGCCGCGTACGCGGGCGGGCAGTGCGAGGGAAACTGCGGGCGCTCGTCGTACTGCACCACCGCCGACAAGAGCTGCGCGAGGCGGCGCGAGGCGGCAGCGGGCGCGGGAACAGCAGTCAAAGATTTTCTATACGCGTGGCGGTAACATGGTAGCAATGGCGTACAGGTGCGTCGTGGTGGTGGGAAGCACCGAGCTGCTACGCCTTTTTGTACGCCGTGTGGTCCTGTGCGACGTGGCCCGTGCGATGCCGTGTGGTCCTGTGCGACGTGGCCCGTGCGATGCCGTGTGGTCCTGTGCGACGCTGTACTCTGCAGGTTAAACAATGCTTCGTATGCGGTCGGGATGGCCATTCGTGGCCACCCCTGCTGCGGCTGCTGCTACGCACCTGGAAGGCCGTGTAGTTGGCGAATGGCTGCTGCGCGCAGTAGAGCTCCCACATGATGACGCCGAACGAGTACACGTCGCTACCCAGGACTACCTACGTGCGGGGTACGGTTGCAGGCCGGGAAGCAAGAAGGGGAGGTGGTACGTTTGCGTAACGTGCAAATGCGGGCAGAGGCGAGTAGGAAAGCGCAGCGTTAGTGGTATCAGGGACTGCGTGCTGCGCCCGCGTGCTCGCTAAAACCCACGGGGCACACCCCACACCACATGTGAAGTGCCTTGACCTATGGGTGCAATGATCGGGGTGGCGGGGCTCACCATGTTGTCCTGGATGGTCTCTGGCGCCATGTGCGTGACCGTCCCGATGCGCGACACCAGCAGCCCGTCCTCCACTCCGTGCTTGCCCAGCTGCCGGGCGAGGCCAAAGTCCGCCAGCTTGGACACGAAGCCACGCGGGTCCGTGTCGTTGCGCTGCGGGGCAAGGGGCCGTTCGCATTTCGCAACATACAGGAGAGGGAATGAAGACGTCCCTGTCACATCCAATCTTACTCTCATTGGCAGTGCTAACACCGGGCAGTTACAACCTGGTGAGTGTACGTTCGGGGTGGCTGCGTCGTTGTGGACGGCGGCGTTGCATCGCACGCCCTGGCTGCGCCGCTCCTCCGGTCGCAGTCCTTCCCTGTGTTGTTTCACGCTACAACACCCTGCACCCCTCCTGGCCCCTGCGCCCTCCCTCACCGCGCACCTGCAGCAGCACGTTCGCGCTCTTGAGGTCCCCGTGCACGATGGCCCGACTGTGCAGATAGGCCATGGCGGAGGCGATCTCCGAGGCCGTGTCCAGCAGCTGGCGCATGGCAATCACCTGCACGGGTAAGGCGCGGTAGAGCGAGCCAGGCAAAGGGATTCATGCCAAGCAGAGCGGCACGGTACGGCACGGCACTACGTGCGCGGGCTGGGCGCGCTAAGTGCCGGTCAGGCCGTGAGCTGCATGACCATGCATCCGCCATGCGCAGCACAGGTACGGCAATCCAATCAAACTCGCTTGCTCGGGCTTGTACTTCATAGCCATCTGTGGTTAGCCCGTTCGAGTGGTTTGAAACAACGGTTGCGTGCAGCTGCACATTGCTGCCGCCACCAGCATGACGAGGGCAGCAAAGAGGCATCTAGAAGCCTAGTAACTGGGATGTAGAAGCCTGTTCTGATCCGGTTCACGTACTACGGTACGCAGGCCATGCCTCCACACGCCCCGCCCCGGCCCGCCCGGCCGTATGATCACCTGCGTCCCAGCCGCCGTATTGGAAGAATGAAAGGTGCCGTTAGCAATCGCGTCCCGCAGGTTGCCCTTGCTGCACAGCTCCTGCACAATCAGCACCTGCCACCGCTCGCGGCCGGGCCCCGGGTCGAGCAGCGAGCTGGGCGCGCCAGTGCCAGCGACCTTGGCGGCCGCGCCCGCGCGGCTGGTTGCAACGAGGCGGCGGCGCGCGTTCCAGCTGCTTCGCGAGGAACGCGCGTCCGTGAAGGACCGCGACATGGGGCCCGCAAGCATGGTGCGCAGGTCCGGGTCCCCGGCCGTCCGGCGGGCGAGCGCAAAGTTGGTTGGTTGGAGGGCGTCGGAGCCGGGCGGGGTTCCTAGCGCCGGGCCGTCGGCGTCGCTGGGCGCGTTCGTCACGGTGGTGTTGGCGACCGTGTTGATCGTCCGCTGCGCGTCAGCAGGGACCCGCGGGGAGGGGAGAGCACACGGCAGTTGGCGCGACAGCCATGCCAAGGAAGAACAGCCGTGGCGGACACGGTGGCACGCTAAAATGGGTCACACGGCACAGTTGCAGCGTACACCCCAGGTGGACCACTCTACGCACCCACAGCGCACTGCTGGTGCGCTGGTGCGCCGCTCGTCTCGTCTCAGCGCACCGCCAGCCTACGGTAAACATTTATTTACACTCTATTGTCCGCGTCGTAGCAAACAAGGCCTTACCCCAGCAGCCGGCCCCAGCTTCTGGCCCCGCGACACGACTCACCCGGGACCCTGCGGTCTGCGGTGCAGCGCCTGTGCTATCCGCAGTGCGGAGGCTGCCAGCCCCTTGAAGGCCCCCCGGACCCGGACCCGCGGGTCCACCGGCTGAGCCGCCCGCCGTGTTGATGGACGCCAGCAGCGCTGTGAAGCCCGAGTTCAGCATGGCGTTTGTACTAGCGCTCGTGTGCGTGTAGTTGCTCCATGACAGCTTGTCGTAATGCAGGTCGGCCGGTAGCAGTTGGCCGCCGGCGCCGTTGCTGCTAAGCGTGCTGCGATTGCCCGCCAAGTTGCCTCCGCTGGGCAGACTCGCACCAGAGGCAGTCGACGTGCGCCCGACGGTGCCTGTACCCGTGGTACCGGTATTGCCGACGACCGGGCTCTGCGCGGGCTGGGTACCGTCCCAGCCGGCCGACGCCGTACGCTGCAGTGAGTGACGCGCGGCGCTGCCACCGCTGCTGCGGGCGGGGCCCGGCGCGGCGTTGGCCAGAGACGGCGGCAGGGCGCTAACGCCCGCCGTCAGCTCGTCGATAGTGGGCAGCCACAAGGAAGAGCCGGTGCCGTGCAGGCCGTGCAGCCCCTGCGCCGACACGGTCGGCTGCGCGTGTAACTGCGGCAGCGGCGCAGGAAGCGCGAGGCTGGGCTCGGGGCCCTGCACGGACGCGTTGGACGCCGTCGAGTCGCTCTTCTGCGACCGCGCAAGCAGCACGTGCGCGGCCGGCAGGACGGGCGGCGGCAGGCCCAGCGGCAGCACGAACGGCGAGGCGTGCGGGGAGGGGCCCTTGCTGCTGGCAGATCCCGAGCTCGCGCTGGCGCCCGTGCTCGTACTGCCGGCCTGGGCCTGGGCCTGGGGCGCGGGCGGCCCTTGGTGGGGCGGGCCGTAGAGCGCAACGCCCGAGAGCGGTCGGCTGGGCATGCTGCCGGTCTCGGTGCGGTGCGAGGAGAAGAGGGCGGTGGTGAGGCCGTACGGGTCGGTGTGGGGCATCATCTCGTCCGCGACCATGTAATCGAACGGGGCGGCCGCCTCGGGAAAGCCCGCCTCGAAGCTGCTGGGCGCCGCCGGGGAGTGCACGCTCCCCGGCAGCTCCCCAGCGCGCGGGCTGACGGCGTCAGGATCCTCAACGCCCACGGCGGCCTGCGGTGCACCCCGCCCTAGGGGGCCGGGTGGACCCGCCCGCGCGCCCCACCAAGGCGGTCCCCCCGCGGTTCGGGGCGTCGGCGGAACCACCGGCGGCGTTATCAGCGATTGAGGCAACTCGTGCGCAGCCCCGTCTGGCCTGACAACGCCTGCGGCCGCTGCAGCGGCGTCAGGGTCGCCGCTGAGCGCCAGCTGCGCCACCGCCTGCGACGGCGGCACCGCCGCGGCCCCACACTGGTTCTGGTGCTGTTGCTGCATTTGGCGGTGCCGCATGAGGAAGCTGTGGCTCCGCTGCGCCGCTGCCTGCTGGCCAAGCAGGTCCAGGATGATCTCCGCGCTGTCCTGCTCGCTGGCGATTGCCACGTCCTGGACCACAACCGCGCTGACGCGGGCCCCAAGCAGCGCCGCAGGCTCACCGGATCCAGACGGCACGTCTGCAGTGTCCGCCTCTTGCTTGTGGGCCGGCCCGCCTTGGCCCTCAGGGCCTATCTCGGCAACAGTGCGGTCCTCGAGGACGCCAACGTCAGGAATCGCGCTGACGGGTGTTCCAGGCCGCGCAGCGGCGAGCGCTGCATCCTGCAGCGGCGGCGGCAGCGGCGCCGCGGCAGCATCAGCGGCTGGGAACGAACCGCTGAAGCCAGTGGCGGAGGCGCGCAGGGAAGCTGCCTCGTCGCTAACAGTTGAGCAAATCGGAGGGTTCGATGTAAAGCCCGAGGAGCTCGCCCTCTGCACCAGAGCGGAGACCGACAGGGTTGACCCCTCGCGAAGCGGCAACGGCAGCCCTGTGCTACCGGCCTGCGCAGCAGCGGCAGCGACGGCGGGGCCGGGGCTGAGCCCGGTCGCTGCGCTGTTGGCGGTGCTGCCGCGGTCCGGCGTGGTGCAGCCGCAGGCCGTGCTGCTGCATTCCTCGTACATCGCGGATGGGCCGCCCTCCCCTGACGCATGGGCGTTGGCGTCTGCAACAACAAGCCGCATTCGTAGGAATCACGCATCGGCAGCAATGGCAAGGACACAGCGGTTGAGGAAACCATGGCAGTCGACATGACGTCAACAATCGAGGGCACGTATCTGCCTAATCGGGCCCATTCACACGCAGCGAGCGACCCCATGGACGCAGCCGTGGTTGTTCCGAAGCTTTGTGACGCACGCGGGTGGCCCTTACCTGTGACCACCACCGCAAGCTGCTTGATGACGACGGGCCCGCTGCTGCGGCTGTCCCGCTCTGGCTCCCGCTCCGGCCCCGGCTCCATGTGCGCCTGCCCTGCGGGCCCCGGCCCCGGCCCAGCCAACATGTACTCCTGCATGCGCGGGTCCATGTCGCCCAGCCGCTGCCGGCGCCTGGCGCTGCCCCCACCTCCAGCACCGCCACCGCCGTACCCCGTCGACTGGTGTTCGCTGCTGCTGCCGACGCGGGTAACGTTGTCGTGCGGCTCACTGGCTCCCGCCGTCGGCCGATCGGCGCCGGCAAAGAACGAGGACGAGGCTGCCGCGTCGGCTTCAAACGCACAGGCGTCGCACGTGATCCCGGCCTGCCCGCTGCCGTGGGCGCGTGAACTGGCCTCAGCAGACTCGAGCATCGTGCTGGAGAACGCCACCGCGTCCACCACAACCGACGCGGCCCGCGGGCTGCCGCCCTTGCTCTGGCTGCACTCCAGGGCCCCACTAGGCACCCGCGGGGCCTCGCCGCCAGGCCGCGCCGTACCGACGCCTTGCAAGGTTGTTGCGGTGTTTGTGTTCCGCATGAAGAGCTGCCCCAGCAGGGAGCCCATCGCCTTGGCGCCAAACGATCCCCCGCTAGGGTCGCTGCTGCCCGGCGTCCCGCCACCGCCACCCCAAACGCCACCGACTCCCCCGCCGCCAGCAATTACCTGGGAGGATCCCGACCTGCGCATCCGGTCCGCGTCGGGGCCCACGCTGTACCCCGCCAGGCCCAGCGGCGACACGGACAGCGGGGCGCGGGCGTTGCCGTCACGGCTTGGCCCCAGGCTGCTGGCCCGCTGGAGGCGCGGCGTCATACTGCTGCGCCCCGCCAGCAGCAGCTGGTTTGCGCCTCCCGAGCGTAGGCCGGAGTTCCCGGTCGGGAGGCCTCCGAACGCCCCCGATAGGTGCGGCGAGGGCGGCATGCCACCGCCCAGCGGGCTTGCGATGCCGCCCATGCTGGCGTTGGCGATACCCAGGAAGGCGGCCGCGGGCAGGTTGGTGGTCTCCCACAGCGGCGCTTGCTGTGACCCGCGGGTCACTATGAAGGCGGGCATGCCGGGCGAGCTGAGCAGCTGCGTCACAATCCGGTAGGTCTCCACGATGTTGGGGTGCTGCGCGCTGGCCGATATGAGGCCTTCCAGCATCGTCTTGTGCGGCATCACTACCGGCGGCATGCCCGGCAGCGACAGCACTGGCAGCTCGCCGGCGGCACCTGCCCGCGAGCCGCCCTCCGTGCTGCCCGGCAGGCTGAGGGGCAGGGCGTGCATGTTGGAGGAGCCAGCACGCTGGTACCGCAGCATGTGCGCTGCGGGGCGGCTGCCGTTGGTGCTCCCGACAGCCATGGCGGCGCCGGCGGCAACGCCGGCCGCGAGCATGCCCTGGTTGGGCAGGCTGCCGAAGAAGGTGCTTGCATCTGGGAGCTGGCCGCCGCTCGTCCCGGACCCGGAGGGATCATAGGCGGCAGCCGCTGATGACGGTTGTGGCAGTGTGCGCGATGCGGCGGGCGAGCAGCCCGACATCGGGACGCTGCCAGTGGCGGCGGAGACGGTCGGCCCCGGCGGGTCGACCAGCATGGAGCCGCCGACGCTATGGCCCCCCGGCATCATGGGCCCCGTCACCGAGTCTGCATCGTGGCGGATGACCTTGACAGCCACGAAGCGGTCCTTGAACGCACCCTGCGTACAACAGGGATGGCATTCTGTTAGATGCAGTCAGGTTCACCCCCGCGGCAACGAACTGCCGTACCGAAGCCGGCGTGTAGTGGAATCAGGCCAAGGGGTTCCATATGGCCGCTTCCAGGCCACGGCGACAATGACCTAGACAGTTGCATACATTGTGACCGAGTGCAGTGCTGCATGAACGGCATGCAACGTAAATTGGAGTTGCAGCCACCCGGAGAGACGTGGATCACGCCTGCCTTTCCTCCGTTTTCGGAAGACAAGTTCCGTGGTGTACGGCATAGCTGCAACGCTGCCACGCACCTTGTACACCCTGCCGTGGGCGCCGGCCCCCAGCACCGATACGATCTGCACGTCTTGCAGCACGGCGTTGATGCACTTGGCGGCGGACAGGAACTCCCGCCGCTCCGCTGTCCGCTGCGCGCGGCCGGCCCGCCCCGGGCCCCGCTCCCCGCGCGACCCGCCCATCAGGTCCGCTCCGCTGAACATCGCCATCGCATTGCCGGTGCGGCTGATGCCCTCTCCGTCCTGCCCGCCCGCCCCCCGGGCGGCTGCCGGGTTGTCGTCAAAGGAGTAGATGTTGCTGGGGCCGCTCAGCAACGACATACCGCCGTCGAACGAGTACCGGCCGGACAGCAGGGTCGTGAAGCCCGCCCCTCCGGCGTCCATGCCGCTCGCGCCGCCGCCAGTCGTATCGTGCGGCTCACCGTCTACCGCCCCCTCTCCGTCTGTTATGAGCTGCGGGTGCACGGCCAGGTGGTCGTGCTGACCCGTGTTATGGAGGCTGCCTGTGGAGCCCAGGTGCGGGCCGCCGATGATGAGCCCAGCCGCCAGCGCGAGCGCGGTGTCGCTGCCGATGCCGCTGCTCATCAGCTCCGGAGCGCCGTATGAGCGGCTGATCAGCGCAGCGCCCTGACCACCCGGGACGGAGCTGCTCGGTCCCGAGGTGCCGACGCCGTGGCCGCTGCCGTGTCCCAGCGGGCTGGGCGCGTGCCCCGCAGCCGCATGTCTGGGGCTGCGGCTGCGACCGCCGCCGCCGGCCGCCGCGCTCGACCCGGTGGGGGCCACGCGGTACAGGTTGGCGGTGGGCAGGTCGCCTGTGGAGTCCATCGCTGCCTTAGGTGCAAAGCCGCGGAACGGCTCCAGGGCCCCCGAGGCGCCGGCACCCTGCCCCGATCCTCGAGCGCCAGCCCCGTCCCGGCCGCCACTGCTGCTGCCGCCAGAGGCTCCGGCCGCGCCCCCCGAAGTCAACACGTCCCCCTGCTGCTCCACGAAGGCCTGCGCAACAGGAAGAATGTCCTGCGCACATCAGTCCTGGCGGTGTCGAGAAGCTGCTGCTGCTGCCCGTTACAGGCAGTTGAATGACGTTTTACTTCCCAACACTGTCATGTATGCAGGTCCCCCCCCCCTTGCCTCACCTGCAGCGCCCCAAAAAGCGAGAACCCGGGGCTCGGCGCTCCCGTTGTGCTGCCAATCCGCTGCCCCCCGGCCCTGCGCCCCACCGAGGTTGCCGAGCCGCCACCTGGGATTATCGGCCTACTAGTGTTGCTGCTCGTGGCGGTGCCCGCAATTGTGGCAGCAGTGGTTGCGTGGTCGGCGCTCTCCCGGTATAGGTACTCCATTAGGTGTGTGGTGGAGGCCTCGGAGGCGAGCAGCACCGAGTGCGGCGGCGCAACAGAGTCCCCTGGCAGCCGCGCTGTCGCCTCCGTGCCGGCCTCGCTGCGCAGCGTGGCGGCCGTATACAGGTGTGACGGGACGTTCGGACGTTCGGTGTAAAGGTGTGACGGGATGGTCGCCAAGCTCAGCGTGGCGGTGCCGCCTCCCGCCGAGTGGCTGCTGCTGGTAGCCTGCTGGATGAGCGCCAGCTGGCTGGGGAGCAGCATGCTGGGGCCGTGGAGGGTTACGGGCGCCCCTGGATAAGCGGCAGAGCTATCCAACGCCTGGCTCGGATTCTGGGCACCCTCAGCGGCTATGGGTGCTGATGAGTTTAACGAAGGGGCTGCCGCCACG
Organism: Gonium pectorale; assembly: GCA_001584585.1. Taxonomy (NCBI): domain Eukaryota; kingdom Viridiplantae; phylum Chlorophyta; class Chlorophyceae; order Chlamydomonadales; family Volvocaceae; genus Gonium; species Gonium pectorale. The sequence continues at coordinate 11,979 of LSYV01000287.1, read as the reverse complement.
TCGGCAGGGCTGTCCCCGGTGCCGTACGCCGGTGGCCCCTCGGGTGTGGAGGTAGTGGGTCGCTCCTGTGGCGCATGGCAACCGTGCGCACCCGAGTCTGTGGCTATGCCACCCATCTGCTGAACTGTGGAGAAAGGCGACGCGGATGTGACGGAGACCGATCGAGGGGCGGCTTGAGGGCTGGCGCCACCCCGAGCTGCGCCAGCAAGCCCTGCGCTGCCGCCCCACTGCTGCTCAGGTTGAAGCTCCGATGCTTCCTTCGATCCTTGCAGGGTACTCGCTGTTGAGTACCGTGCGACATCGCTGCCGACGCCATCATTGGCCGCCCCACAGCAAGCCAGGAGGCACTTCAGCATGCTATGTTTCGACCCTTGCTTTTGCTACGTTGCTAGCGCAACACGATGGTGTATGTAGGTCCAGAGGCCGCATCGGCAGCATCCGCCTCTTCAAAGCCTTCTCGGCGTAGCGCAATTACCGGTATTAATGCTGGAAACGGAACCATTGAGCCTGAATCGATAGCGCGTTAGCGCCCTGAACTTAGCAGCCAGCCGCTCGCGGCTTACAACGGCTTTTCTTGCACTCTTTTGGATGCAAGACGAAATGCATGCCCACAGATGAAAGCAACAGGCGCCTCACGTTCCAGTCTAGAGCCGACTAGAGCAGTATGGCGGCAACGATTCCTGCAGGCAACAGCGTATACGCTCTAGTACTCGGAAACGCCAAGCAGGAGGGGGGAAGAGTCAGTGGGTGTGTACTGCGCATGCTCTAGCCGCTCTACGATCGCATCGTGGGTAAATCGTTGTACAGCCCAGTATGCTAAGGCCTAATGTAACGTGGAGTATGCTCGTAGGCGAAGGGGTCCGGCATTAGCGTATCGCACCCCTGGGCCATATCTTGAAGCCACGGTTCGGGCCCGCGACCGCAACATGTTCCAATTACATCCATGCGAGATGTCGCAACGATGCGGGCACGACGACCAACGGGTCGCGGAATCGTCGCTGCACCAGCGGTTCACCTACTCACCCAGCACTCCCATTTCCACATGCCCACACCTCTCCAGACACGGAAACTTCATCACGATGCCTGTTACGCGCTCATGTTGACCGCAACGCCTCGACGAAGGAGATAGAAAACACTTTCCGTCGGGCCGTACTTTCCGTCGGGCCGACCGTCGGCTGCGTGACACAAGACATCATGAAGAAGATACAGACGCGCAGCAGCTGCGTTCCGCCATGCATATATTTCACTTCAATATCCCCATTAGCCAACCAACCGCCCTGGTCGTGCGTTGGTGGTTTTGGGATGGGCCGATCAGGAGGCTCTCCGTTAACGGCCCGCGCCAGCGAACTCTACTGGCGACGAAAACTGCAAAAATGGTCAAGCGCACGCGCCGGGTTCACATAATACGTAAGAGTCCATGAGCGGCACTCCAAACCCTAGTCATGATTAAGTTTTCAGGCCTGGCGTAGGCATTTCGTGATAACTAAAACCCGGAATGGAGCTCTCTCTCGCCGTCTTTCGCATCACTTTCTTGACCTCGCTCCATGCACTGAACCCATGATGCTCCCGTTCAACAGAAACAGGATCTCTCCCAGGGCCCACAATGGTCTTCAAGGGCATCGCGCAGGAGCATGACCAGCAGCAAGGGCGTAACTACCTGCAGGCAGCAGTCAAGCTTTACCCACAGCGGCCGCTGACTCTGCGGCAGCCTCCGGTGTGGGGACGACCTCGGGTGTGGGGAGCTCCTCCGGTACGGGATCCTCCTTCGAAGGGATCGCTGAGACCTCAGCCATCCCTGCTGGACCGCTGCCATCACCGAAAGCCGCCTGGACCAGCGCCTCCAACAGCGCATCACCCGCCAGCGCCTTGCTTGCCGCGCGGCCCCGTTGCGCCTCCGACCCCGACCCCTCGGAAGGCCCCACTGCAGCCGCATACCCGCCCGCTGCACCTCGTTGTGCGGGGCCATCGCCAGGTCCGTCGGACTCGCCTGCCGCACCCGTGAGGACGAGGGTGAGCGCCTGCAGCTCCTCCAGCTCAGCTGCGTCAAGCTTGCCGATCACCGACGCGTCGCGCGAGGCCGCGCCACTCGAGGACGCCGTGTCAGCATCGTTGTCGATATGCGCTGCAGCCGCACCTCCAGCGGCCGGATGGTCGCCGCCTGAACGGTAAGCGGCGCCCCGTGGCGAGGCGCTCATCTCGTCGGTGCGGTGTCGCGTCCCGGCAGCCGGGCTGCGGACGGCCTGTTGCTGCAGGCGGCTGCCGCTGTGGCCCGAGGCATGTGGCTGCTGCTGCAGATGCACCAAAGCTGCCGCGCCCGCAGGGGTCCGCACAGTGAGCGGACCCTGCCCGCGCTGCCGCTGCTGCTGGCTGCTGCTCTGGTGCGGTTGTGCGAAGGACGGCGGACGGCTGGTGGACATGGAGGGGATTCGCGGGGTGGTTGCCCCGGATGGTGCGACCTCCCGCAAGATCATGTGCAGCTCGAACAGCTCCTGAGGCTCCGCCAGGCCCTTCAGCGCAAAGGTGCCCGCGCTGCTGCCGCCAAGCACGCAGCCCAACGGCAGCGCCGGAAGGGCGGAGCAGACTAACGTGGCTGTCGCCAGCAGGCTGTCCCGGTCGTCCGCATCCCACAGCAGCTGCTCGGCTGCCAGGAGCAGCCCAGTCCGCTGGGTGCTCCCGCCGCCTCCCGCGCCGCCGGCCGAGCTGGCGGCGATGCCGCTGCTGCGCTGCTGCTGGAGCCGCGCGCCCGATTCGGGTCGGGGCTGGGCAGCCGGCGCGTGGGAGGGCCCGGGGGCGGCGCCTGTCGCCACGTTGGGGCTGCTGGCATGGGACGGCTGGTCCTGCGCGGCGTCACGGCGCTGCAGCACGGCGTCGGGCAGGCCGCCGACGCCCGCAGTGGCGACCACGCGCTGCCACGCCAGCTCGGATATGAGGACCTGGGCATGCATTGTGCATTGTGCGGGGCGAGAATGGGTAGGATGGAGAGGAGTGACGGGGTGGGGTAAGTTCCGAGGTAGGGGCAGGCTTACGGCTGCGCAGTGGGTGAACAACGCTCCGCGAGCGCTGACGGCATACCAAGCGCACAATTGACGTAATGCCACGCCAAGGCGTGGCCGTGGGCGACCGTTCCGCAGTCAACGGCGAGCCGGGAAGGCACCCGATATTCACACATGTTGCTCGCGGGAATGCAGGGTAAGTGTCCAGCCGCACGGGACGCGCCACTGCTCCGCGAGCCCTGCCACCGCCACACCATTCCAACCCACTACCCCACCCCACCTGGTTGTCGGTGGCCTGCGCGGCGATGCGCGCGGAGCGGTTCATGACCTTGCCGCGGTACGCCAGCCGCGCCGTGGCGGCCGACACCTCGGCCGTGACGGGCCCCATCGCGACGCCGACACGGATGCGGGGCCCGCGGCACACGACGATCGTGGAGCGGCGCGAGTGCAGGCCCCTGGCGCGGTGCGCCCGCGGCACCGGCTCGCGCACCTCCCGAAAGTGCGGCGACCGCAGCACCTCTCCGGACCACTTGTGGGCAATGAGAACCTGCAGCAGCCACGCGAGCGGACGCGCAGGCGATCGCGCAGGAAGCGATGCGAGTGTCGTTGGTGGGCGTTGGCGCGTGCATGCTAGGCCCCAAGTGGCGCGAGGTCATAACTGCATGTGCCGTCCAGTCCCGTCGGCGAGTGTGCTGTGCCCAACACGCGTACACCGGCGCGCACCTCCTTGCACCTCAGGGCCCAGATTACGGCCGCCGCCGGCTCCATGAACGCCGCCAGGCACAGCCCGTCGGTGGCCTCCACCACGAAGCCGCCGCACTGGCGACACTCGTATGTCACCAGCGACTGGGGTCGCCGAGGAGGGAATCCACGGCCACAGGGCGGCAGCAGAGGCCAGCGACTGGGCAACACATAAGACAGACGCACGGGGAATGGACGCGGCGGGGGCCAGGTGCGTAGCGCCCAAAGGGTGGAACGCAAGCACCTTGCAGGTCGGTGAGCTGGTTGCGCCGGGAGGACAGCAATCGCAAGACGTGCAGCTGGTCCTGCTCTCACCTTGAACACCTGCAGCGCGCTCACGGCCGCCTGGCCCAGCTCGGCCACCGCCTTGGTCGCACCCGCCACCGTCATGAAGCTGATCGCAACGTTGCCCACCGGGGCCTCCAGGTTGCCCAGCTGCAGCGAAGAGGAGGGGAAGGTGCCCTCGCAGTCGGTCGAGGCCGCGCAATGGATTCAAGACGCACCGGGCATGTGCTGCACCCGCCGCACCAGTGCGTGCGGCAGGGCGGCAGGGCGGTAAACCCTGTGAGCCACCTTCACAGCCATATCCTAGACGCAGCGGAGGACCGCGACGCAGCCCTCCCCAGTCGCACCTGTAGCATGTTTAGGTTCCGCAGGGGCGGCAGGTGGCCCAGGCGGGGCTGCTGGTCCTTGGCCACCAGCATGTACAGCGAGCGGATGACCAGCTCGACCTGCGGACGGGGCGGAGGGAGCGGAGGGAGCGGAGGGAGGGCGGCGTGCGCGCGAGCCGATCGGGACACAAAATGCAACCGCCGCTTCCGCTCGCTAGGCAAACGCTTGCATGCGCACGAACCGGCACCGTTCTGTGGGTTGTTTTCCTGTGGTAGGCGCTGGTCCCACAGCGGCTGCGAGCCTGGACCTCCCCACCACCGACCGCTGCGCTCTTCCCAACTCCGTCCTTCTCTTCTCGTCGCGCCCACATCTGGTATGCACGGACTGGGCGGTGGGCTGGGACGACCCCTTCGGGGACCCCTCCATGTATGCGCCCTTTTCCCCCTTATGACTGAGCCCCTTTTCGGGTGACCCTCGGCTCTCCCTGCTTTCGGGTCGGGCCTTCGGATCGGGTCGGGTCGACGGGCTGGGCTTGGGAACCCAGTCAGCCAGGGATTCGGCCGGTTCAGGCTAATAAAACCGTCAAACCACCCCGGCCATGTTGGTCCATGAATGCGACGGACCACCGGGAGTTGCGGCATCGGGCGACGGAATACCGGGAGCCCTGGCCCCTCCTTTCCACCCTCAGCGCTCAGCCTGTTGTTGCGATGGTCGGGAGATGAATGCGCCCCAGGGCTTCTCTACTGAGAATGCCGTCCAACCCTCTAGCCCCCCCCCCCGGCCCCACCTGAGCGTCGCCGCAGTACAGCAGCCGCGCGTGCCCAGGCAGGTCCGCCAGGTGCGGGTGCACCAGGTTGAAGGTGGTGTTGGACAGCAGCACGCTGCCGCCCGCCGCGCCGTCACCGACGGCCTTGGCGACCTGAGAAAGTAAGGAACACGGAGGAGCTAGCCGCGGTTGTGAGCACAAACATAACATCATAGTAACGAGCGTTCGATAAGTGGCATGTCATGCGATGCAGTGCATGAATTGAAGCAGCCATCTTGTCGGTTGAAGCCATAGGCCACACCAAGGCGTGTCCTTACCGCCCCGGCCCCTGCGTCACCCCACGCGCCTTGAGCGGCATGCCGCTGTAGGCCATGTGGCCCGTGGTGTGGTTGAAGGCCACGTCGGTGGTCAGGGGAATGCCTGCGTGGGGACCAAAACCAACATGTACATACCGCTTGAGCAGACTGGTCAGCAAACAAGTCAGCAGCACGCGCCATCACAGCAGTTGCACGGCTGCCCTTGCTCCCGCGCCGCACTCTGCTGCAGGCAGGGTGCCTTGCCTCACCTGTGTGGAGCCCCATCCGCACCCGGAACCTGGGGTCGCAGTCGCAGGGGGGGGCACAGAGGGTTAAGGCAGGTAGTAGGGGGCCGAATGAAGTCCCACCCCATACCGGTGCACTAGCACACAATCTGAGAATCTCAAAAATGGTTTCACGCCGGTGCCACGCCCTGGACTCCAAGCGGCAATGTGGCAACGAAGCGGTCCCACACACTCACCCTCGGAACAGCAACACAGTAGCCGTCTTGCCGGCCTTTGCGTCCCCTCCGCCCCTGTGGTGGCCACCAAGGAGTTGACTGAGGGTGTGGCTGTTGTGGCTCTGCTGCGTCTGGTGGTGGGTGTGGTGGTGCTGGTGTTCCTGGTGGTACTGCGGATCGCCCTCATCTCCGTCCGCCTCGAGGTGCGGCTCCAGCGCCCGCCCGCCGTGGGCCCCGGGCGGCGACGGCATGTCCAGCGACACGCTGTTGGCGTGCGCCAGCTCGCCCGTGTGCGCCGGCTCCGTCACCAGCGGCCAGTGGGACGCGCACATCTCCCGCCACGACTGGCGCACCTGGGCGGGCGGCGGCAATAGCTCATCGCCCGCTTTGCTGCTTCTTTCAGGGCCACGCAGACGGGCATACACCGTTGACGCGAAATGAAAGCAGGCAGCGAGACGAGCGAAAGAGGCAGAGGGGCATCTGCCCGCCTTGCATTGAAGTCGGCCGCACACATCGCCCACCACCACTACACTCTTCCCACACTGCACTGGCAGCCATCGACGGTCCCTGTAAACCTCTACACGCGATTCACGCCAAGTCTCCCATCACAACCGCCCGCCACCCGTACCTCTGCGAGCTTCTGGCCCTGAGCCACCATCTCAAACGCCTGAGTGCGCGAGTACCTCAGGCTCCCGCTGCCCTGCCGCGAGCGGTTCAGCTGATGGCTGGGCGGGCAGTCATGCCCGCCCACCGCCTGGCCCAAGCGCTGCAAGGCTCCTGCAGATTGCTGCGCCTGGTATCCGTGGTAGGTGTGCGCCCGGTTGCGTTGCTGCCAGTCGGGCTGCGGCACGGTTGGGGGTGGAAGCACCGCGGGGTGGCGCTGGGGTGCGCCGGGGTGCAGCTGTCCCATGGAGGTGCCCGAGGGGAACTGGGCCCTCACGGTGGCCAGGTTGGACTCGAACTGCTCCGCCGATTGGTGCTTCCGGAGCAGGTTGCCCTTCTCCGAAGCCGCACGCACAAGTGCCGGGCCCAAGGGGCGAAGCGCGGGAGCGCCCCAGCGCTGCCGCGCAGCTGCAGGGGCGGTCCTGACCGGAGCCGAAGGCCCGTCGCGCGCGTCGTCGATAGCTGGGTCCTGCTGCAGCAGCGCAAGGAGCTCGGTGGCTGCACCGGGGGCGAGCAGCTCCCCGGAGGGGGGCAGCAGGCTGCGCAGCTGCAGACCGGGCACGGGGGGCGGCGTGCGGCGGATGGCGCTGTTGCAGGGGTGCGCACCGCTGTCGCCGTTCAGCTCGCTCGACTCGCCGGCATGCAGCAGAATGTGGAACGCGGGGTCCGGCTCGGGCAGGGGCAGGCTTCCGTGCGGCGGGGCCGCGTGCCGAGGGCCCAGCCGTGACGGCACGGCCGGCGTCGCGGTGGGGACACCGCTGGCGCCGCTCTTCCCGGTTGTCCGAGGTGCCGAAAGGGGCAGGGAAGACGACAGAGGCAGGGACTGCTCATGTGCATGCAGCTGATGCTCTGAAGCGCCTGCCTCGCTGCCGTAACCCGAATCGCCCGCCGGCAGCTCCTGAGGCCGCGGGCCCTCAGTGCCCTCGGCCACCGGGCCAGGCCCGACCCGAAGCGCCCTGGCTGCCGGTGGCGAGCCATCAACCGCAACCGCATCAGCAGCCCCCGAAGGCGGGTCCGGGCCCGGCATCCGCCCCGCGGTGAGCGCCGACGGCGCCGCCGGCCGCAGGATCGGCGCCTCAGGTTCGCCTGCCAGAAGCGCTGCGGCGATGCCTGCGAGGCTGCCGTGCCGCCGCCGTGCTGTTGAATCCACCTGGGCGGGCCGTGGGCTGCCGGCCGCGGCACCGTCTGCTAGCACCGCAGAAGGGACATGCGAGGCGTTGGGCGAGGCCAGCGAGGCAACGGGGTTGTTGGTCCAAGCCAGCATGTCCGCGTCCATCGCTGACCCTGAGCCGTGCGGGGGTTGGATCCCCCGGGCCAGCTTCCAGCGCGGGAAGATGAGGCTGGTGCCGTCGGCGCTGGTGGTGAGGTTGGTGGGGTTGACAGTCCCCGTGGTTGACGGTCGGTTGCTGTTGCTGCGGGACGCGAACCGGAGGGTGAGGCTGGTCAACATCTTGGCTGCGCCCTCGTTGAGATCGGGCCCGCCGAGCAAGGCATCAAGTGTCATGGGCCCGCCATTGGCCTCAGGCTCAGGGCTTGCGCGGCCATCTGGAGTGGACACGCCAGAAGCAGGATGCTGCGCTGGGGGCAGCTGCGAGTCGGTGGCCCGGGCAGGGAGCCCGGGGGCACTTGGGCTGGCGCACAGAGCCGGGTCTTTGCGTGCGGACGCGGCCCCTTGAGTCTCACGCCTGCTGTCGCACGACGACGATATGATGGCTAAATCCGACATGCCTGCAGAGCGGAGGGTCAAAACAACCATCCATAAGCGGCAGGCACCCCTGATCCCAATGTACGGTAAACAGTTTCCCTCCGTGTCGGACACATGGACGGCCATCTGCGATAAAGGATACGCAAAACGGAAAGGGGTAAGTGGACTGCTAGCGGAAATCCGTCTATGTAGACCTCCTCGCATGGGTGCGCGACACCCTGATAACTGCACTGCCGTGCGTCACGCCTCCCGCTCAGGGCCGCACCTGACGGCAAGGGGCCAGCCGGCTCCGACGACGGCAGGAAGGCATCACCACTGGTCCTGACGCCGCTGCCATACGCTGCTTCGCCGTGACCCTCTGCCGCCCGCGACGGCGGGGAGCCAGCGGCGACTCCCATCGCGGGTCGATCGCTGATGGAGGGGCGCGGCGTGAACGGCTTGCGCAGCAGGCCGCTGTGGCCAAGGCTATGGCTTTTCCCAGTCCCGGTCCCGGTCACGGCCCCAGTGCCGGTGCGGCGTAGGCCCTGCAGGCTGGGCGACGTGAGCGCCGCAGGCAGCCACCAGTGCTGTCCGTGGGTGCCGCTGGGCGTCGCCTCGCACAGAATGGCGGACGCGTCGTCGTCATCCGAGTCGTCGTCCGCAATGTTGGCGTAGCCGGCGTGCTGCGCGCCGCCTCCGCCTCCGGAGCCAAAGGCGAGGGCCCAGCCATGTCCGCTGCCGATGCGGCCTCCAGCCAGCTTGGGGCGCGACGGCTCCGCCCACACCTGTTAAGGGCCGGCAGCAAGGACCCGCGGTCCGGATGGACTTGCAAAACATGGCCATGCATAGGGCCAGCGGCGTGCGCTCTCCGCCGACTCGCAATGCGACTCGGACTCAACGACGCTCGGCAGCCCGCAGTCCAGCAGGCGGGCTGCTATCGCCGGGGATATCCCAAACAGCCCCCCACGTGCCCCACCTCACGGCCATCCTCGTGCTCCAGGAGCTCACAGGGCCAGGGCAGCTCCATCAGCGCGTGCTACGACACAGGGAGGGCAACGCTCCATGGTGTCCGTCGGCCAAGAGCTAAGAAATACTGGCAGCGATCAAGCGTTTGCAGGGCTGTCTTGGCGCATTCAGCAAGGATAGGACCGTCCGTCCACCATGGCTGCAGAGCTCGCTTCGCATGCGCGTTGCGAAGCGTCCGATTGGAATCGACATGCAACCCACCTGAGCCATCAAGGCAAAGCGAGCAGCATCCATGGGCGTGTGGAACGCAAGGATGAACGAGTCGCCTTCAGTTGCGGATTCGTAGCCTGCAGGGAGGGCACAGGAGGCTGAGTACGGGACGGGGTGTCGCCACAAGCACCGGCAGTGGCACCAACTCCCTGGATCCTCCGCCGGTCCCAACGAACAAACGTGTATTCGCATTAACTACATCGTACGGCACAATCTGGTTCTCAAGCCACTCCGCTTAGCACTCCTACCTCGCGTCCACGCGCACACACCACGAGTGCAGCTGCGCACGCCCCAGCCCACACGCACCGTTGCATTTCTGCAGCAGAGCGCGCAGGCACTTGTGGTGCAGTCGCAGCGCTTCGTTCATGACAGCCGTCGGGAGCTGCTCCCATAGGTTTGTGCTGTTTTGGATATCTGCAGCGGACAGCAGGCCCAGAGAGTGAGAGCGCTTGCGGAGGCATGCACACTAACCCCGGACGGCGGTTCGCAGGTCCTGATAAACTAAAGCGCCACCCCTCCTGGCGTCGCACAGTCGAGCCCTCCCACCAACGGCTGCCTGGATGCATCCGTTGCCTGCGCGCGGGACGACTGGGTGCGGTACCCGCCTCGCAGTGCGCCGTCCCCCACGAAGCCCAGCCGCCAAGCGCAAGGCGACGTACCTGTGATGAGCAGCGTGGTCATGGCTGTAGCGCCGGGCGGCCGCACCGCCATCGTGAGGGTGCGGTGGCCGCGGCGGACGCGGTGCAGGAAGCGCACCAGCAGCAGCACTGCCAAGCAGCCCCCCAGCGTCGCGCCCACGCCGATGCCGGCGCCGGCGGCGGCGCTGAGGCCCGCCGCCGCGCCCCGCTCGCTCCGGAGAGCGGCCTGCATCTGCTGGACGCAGAAGTCCGCGCCATACGCGTCCACGCACTCGTCCGTCACCTCATGTCGTACGCCGTAAGTGCAGTTGCGCAGCCGCACGACCAGCAGCCCGCTTGCGGGGGCTGCGGGGGACGCACCCGGGCTGCTACTGTTGCCCTTAGCGCCCTGTGTGTTGCTGGCAGCTGCGACCGCGGCAAATTCCGCATAGTGCAGGGCGCCGGCGGGGAAGCACTCGTCGCCCGTGGGGCGCGCCGATGGCCCGATGGTGGGGCACCACGAGCCCACGAGCGTCACGTTGGTGTTGGTACCCGCACCCGGCTGCTGCAGGTCCTGATCCGTCGCGAGGGCCCGGGCCTCTGCGGCAACCTGCGCCAGCGGCAGGCCCACTTCCCGTTCCAGGACGCAGTCCTCGTACAGCACGCCTGCGCGGGTGTCAGCCGACCCGCTAGCCAGGGCGAAGCCGTAGCCAGTCGGAGGAAGGAAGTTTTGCAGCCGCAAGCCCCGAAAGTAGAGCAAGGGCTGGGCGGCCCCTTGCTCGAGTGCTGCGTTTGCGCCAGACGTGGCGTTGGGCAGCAGCCGCAGCTTCCCCGCCAGGTGGCCGCAGTCCAACACGTTGTACGGCTGGGCTGTGGGGTTAGGCTGGTCATCGCCGGAGCCATAGCGGCCGCCCCCGACCACAAGCACGGGCCTGCGAGGTGCGGCAACGTTACGGCAACAGAGAAGGGAGCAAGCGACGGATTGAGAGGGACGCCGCGACCCCAACAACCTTTGCTGGTTTGTTGGCCTGGGGCACAAAAGCTTGCCGTCCTCCGCTTCCGCGTGACCATGGTACTGAGTGCAGCAGTTCATGCGCCTGTTCTCAAGCGCGTCTACGCGCTGTTCCACCAAACCCGCCAACCACCCGCACTCACACCCGCGCATACCTGGATAGAGTCACCGGCTGTGTAAGAGCGCGCCAGGCAGCAGAGTCCAGGCTGAGTAGCGCGCTAGTGATGCGTATAGCGCCAATATCCGGCTGGCGAAGGGCCGCGAGCAGCCCCGCCGCATCGGCAATGTTGACATATGACTGTTCAGCAAGCACGCGGTCGTGTGCCAGACCGTGCGAGCATTCGTGTGAACGCCAAGCGCGACCTGACAAAGCTGCGCGCCGGTCGACTTGGCCAGCCGAAGCGCTCTGGTCCGCATATACATGGTAACATGCGATTGCTAAAACAAGCGCCCAGGCTAGCAGGGCGGTCTTAATTCCCGCAAGGCTAAAAGTCCGAGTCACGCTGCACACTGGGTACACCCCCGTGCATAACGACATGACACTGGCATAGCTGGTTACAGTGAATAGCTTTAGCCGCTCGCTTGCTTGCGAAAGCCAGCTTCACTACTAACAGCCACTTTGTAGTGGCTATGCATGATGGTTGGCATAAGTAAATAATCGTCCAGGGTGGTACAGTGAATGTGAGTGGGCGCCATGAACATGCCGTACTGTACTACGACCGTCCCACAGGATCCACGCGGGCGACTCCGCGTGCTCCCTCATCTTGGAAACTTGTGTAGCGCCTGGGGCGCTGGGCCGCACGCTCGGCCCTGGCCTATACGTAACTCTGCACGTACATGCTCCACGCTGTCGGCACGAAACCTGTCGGAACATTTCTTCGCTGCCTTTCTTGCACGAA
>LSYV01000286.1:30505-44008 GCA_001584585.1 Gonium pectorale | reverse complement strand
CTCCCGCAACAAGCTCGACTACCAGCAGGTGCTGGACAACCTCAAGGTATGCGCGCATACGTACGGCACACAGTACGAAGGTCGTGCCGTCCATGCTGTACGGCAGCGCACAGGCGTTACCATGCGCTCACCGGCGCTGGCACAGAGCGCTGTCTTGGCCAGCGGCGCAGGGCTGGACGGCATCGCAGGGCGCCCCCCCCGTGCGGGCTGGGGCACCACCACAAATGCTGGCTGGCTGTCCGGCCGGCGGCAGGCACGGGCACGGGCAGGCAGCGGGCAAGCAGCGGGCAAGCAGCGGGCAAGCCCAAGAGGCGCACAGCTGTGCGTCCCTGCCATGCAACCCACTGCCGCCATGAGTGGGCTCCCCCTCTCCCCGGCCACCATGCGACGGACCGGAGACACTTCCCGCAGGTCCCGGGGTACGGAACTCGTGAAACGTCCGCGCATAAACCCTCACCCCACCCACCCACCCCGCTTCGCCTCTCTCCCCGCCTCCCCCCACCCCACCGCCCACCCGCCCTCAGGCCAAAGGCATCTCCATCCGGGTGGCGTCCCCCAAGCTGGTCATGGAGGAGGCGCCCGAGTCGTACAAGGACGTGAGCGCCGTGGTCGACACCTGCCACGCGGCGGGCATCTCCAAGAAGGCCGTCAAGCTGCGGCCCATCGCGGTCATCAAGGGATAGATTGACGGGCTAGCGGATAGGCGGATAGGCGGATAGCGGATGGGCGGATGGGCGGATAGCGGATTGGTGGGGTGGGTGGGTGGGCGGGAGATAGGGGCGATCGCGGATGAGGACGGCAGGATGGCGACTGTGCCCAGCAGCTGTGCGGTCAGCAGGGGCTTGCGTATGCCCGGTGGGGCTTGCGGGAGATCGAGAGGGTGCCGGGGGGGATGCGGGGGGTGCGGAGCGGGGCGAGAGGAGATTTGGGGTCATGAGGCGGGTGACCGCGGCAGCAGCAGCGGCAGCGGCAGCCAATGGCGGTCTTGCACACGGGGGAGGTGGGGGGCAGGTCTGGAGGGGCAGATCAGGGAGGCAGCACACGGCGTGGATTGGCACACAGACGAGGAGGCGGGTGGCGGGTGGCCAGTCGCAGCTGCCCCTGCCTGCGGCGGCCGCATGGGGGGGGGGGCCACACGTTGACCCACACGTCGCGCAGGTCAGATGACGCAGCTGCATGAGCGGTCCTTTTGTCATGCTGGTCTTGGTGGATCTCCTCCCCACCCGAAATCTGTTGAGTCCCCTGTTCAATTGCGTTTCGGTCCTTCGCCTTACCGGCCCTCAGATCCTATATATACGGTGCACTGAGTGTGCATAGCACTGATACACTGCGCGGGCAGTACCTGCGCGGCCGTGCGCACGCACGGGAGTGGGTTACGAATCGCACATGCCGTACATGCATGTTGTACAGGTGTACGGCGCCGTACGCGTGCGGCAGCGTGAGCGCTCTGCTGCGCGCGCAGTCGCGGTGTCAGTGGGTGCGCATATGATGAGCGGCGAATGATGAGCGCTCCGCATTCGAAGGGAAGTTGGCGAGTGACGGTTGGCGTGACGATGCTTGCCGTACGTGGTTGTGGTGGTTGGCGGCAGGCGGTTGACGGTTGACACAGTGCCGGAATCATCGCTGACTCAGCGCGCTTATCCGACGCGCTGCTTGTAGATTGCCCCACCACCCTCCCGTCCAACTCCTCCTTCAGGCCACATCGCCCCCGGGTCAAACCGCGCCCCAGGACGCGACCCTGACATGGAAACCCCGTTGACTTTGTTGCGACGACGACACGGCCAAAGCCGAAACCCTACCCCAACGTTGCCCCTCCTCCGGGCCTTACGAACGTGCGTTGACAGCTGCTGTGTGTGACTTCGGGTCGATCCGGGTGCAACGGCAATGACTGCGCTGCCGGGTCGAGGGCAGGAGCTCTCCAGCGTCCAGCCATGATTTTTTTGATAAGCCGACTAAAGACGTACGTGTAGATCAGCGCAAAGTTCAAGACCGCTGGCTGCTACCGGGAGCCTGTGCGAAGCCCTCATATCCGCCGCGGGGATGCGCGGGGATGTCAGGGCACAGCCAGCGCCACAGCGATGGATGATGGCGCGGACCGCAGCGCGCTGTCACCGCAGCGGGTGCCGGGAGGGCCGGTGGGGGGCCGCTGGGGGGCCCACGTCCCAGCCTGCCGCACCCGCGCCCAGCCGTCCACCTGCACGCGTGGCCCTCCTAGCCTGGCTGGGGGCACGGCTGGTCATCAAGGCAGGTGGCGCGTGCAATAAGAGGCGGCGTATGTTGTTGTGACAGCAGGCCGGGGGCAGCTCGCCACCCGCGGACTCGGGCCACCGTGCCAAGCGGGCGGCAGCCTCGATGCGCGCGTGTGGGAAGTGCCCTGGGGCGGCTGGCGGGTAGGTGAGGCGTGCGGTGGCGGCCCCCGCTGGGCGTGCGCCTGCTGGCCGTGTGGGGGGAAAGCTGTGTGGGGGCGAAGCCAACCGACGTGACACCTATGCTTTGTGAGGGTGCTGGCTGGCTGGTGATTAGGGAGGGCGCCGGGGTGGCCATCCTGAGGTTGCGGCGGCGGCGGCGGTTGTGAGCGTGCGCATGCTGGGAAGGGGAGATGTACGGGAGCGGTTCGGCTGTGTTGACAGCTGGCTTGGGGATGGGCTGAGGCACACATGTAAGAGCTTACAAACACCCTGGATGTAGGCACTGGCTGTGGGCACGTAAGAGCTGACCCTGATTCGCACGAGGTTGACGCGCGTTTAAGTCTGTGAACATGTAGGCGGACCTCGCATCAGCAGCAGCCCGGCACCCTGAGATACGGAGCGATTAGCAATTTATCGATTGATTTAGCGATTAGCGATTGATTCTTCACAGATTTTGCCCATAACATGCGAATGGAAAGGGGGAGAGTCTGTCCTGGTACGTGCCCACGTACGGCCGCGTTGCATGTACGGCCGCGTGCGAGGCAGCGTGCCGTGCCCCCTGAATTTGAAGATAGTCAAGCCTGCAGTAACACAGCTCATGCTATTAAGGTCTAGACAAGTTGAGCAACAGCAGCTTTAGCGTTCGGCTGTTTGAATCCCAGTCAACAGCCATGTCTAAAGTACCCGCAACAACGTTTCTCGATTTGCTCGGTACTGGAAACAATAGTCCAGAGCATAGAGGACTGCGTCCCCCGCAACCTGGCGGCCGTGCGCCTCTCGCGCAAGGGCCTCCGCGACACTGTCGACTGGAGCCTTAAGAAGATCAGCGTCAGCCTGGACGCCATAACGGATGAGCTGGTGGCGAGAGGGCCTTTCCCGCTGTCCCGGTGGCCCGAGCTGACTGTGCGGCGACGACGGCAGCTGGAAAACGAGGCGCCCGCACCTGTACCCGATCTGCTGCTCCCGGCGCTTGCGGCCGTGCCGTTGGCGGCCCGGAGCCGGATCACATCGCTCAACCTAGACCTGGAGTTGTGCCTGCGCGTTACCAGCAGGCTTGGCGCTGGGGTGGCGTCGCTGCTCCGTCAACTGCCGTCGCTTCGGTCCTTCAGCCAAAGCGGTGACACCCACGGCTGGGACGACTCTGTCATGGCGGCGCTGTCATCGCTGCCGGGCCTGGAGGAGGTGCGGCTGCAGCCACACCGCGACGCCCACGGGCTGCACCTGCTGGCGGGATCCCTCAAGCGCCTCTCGCTGGGATCTGCCGGTTTCCGCAGCGACGACGTCCGCGCCGCGGCGCGGGAGGCCATCTCCCAGCTGAGCTGCCTGGAGGAGCTGCGGTTGGAGGGCGCACTCAATGGACGAGCTGTGCGCAATGCTGCAAACAGCTCCACCCTTGCTCCGAAGCCTGTCGCTGGACCGATCGGAAGCGATCGCTTGCGTTGCTTACGAGTCCAACATGACGCTTGGGCTGGAGGGCGGCCGCGCGGTCAGCCTGGATGCCACGGCTCTCTCGCTGCGGAAGCTGGCATGCTTTTCGTACGCACGCAGCCTCCAGCGGATCAGCGTGAGGGAACAGTATCTTGACGCCTGCGGCGCTGCGGAGGCGTCCCTGCTGCGGGACCTTGCGCGGCGGGCTGTCAGCTTCCGCGCGCAGAGTGTGAAGGTCAGTGCGCCTTATGCGCCCTCGGAGATGGTACTGGACTTGCTCTTGATGGCCCAAGGCGTCAGGCGGCTCTCCCTGTGCCTGCACTTACCCGGCTCCAGACACGGTAACATATTAATTGCTTTACCTCGTGGGGCGGTGATGCGGCCAGCGGCAGCAGCTCCGGAGGGCGCCGGCGAGCGAGCCGTTCTCCCAAGAGGCGGGGTGCCCCCATTGTCGTCGCCGGGCGCCGGCAGGCCGGGGAGTGGTGGGGCTGCCATTACGGCGCCGGCTCAGTCGCAGAGACACGGCGTGCCCAACTCCACTGGCCCGCAGCGTCCCCATCCGCAGCCCTCCTCGCCTGCAGAGGCTTTGGCTTTGCAGCCGCCATCCCTGGCCAGCCTGGCAGAGGAGCAGCTGGCGGCACGTGCGCCGTCAATATCTGGAACGGGCGCGCTAACCCATGTGCTTCTCCGCGGGCCACCGCTACAGCGCCTCACGGCGACAGGAGCAGACCCTGAGGCGCTGGGCGTCTGGCTGCGGCAGCTGGCTGAGCGGGCGAGGCTGACCGGTGGAGGGGCGTCTTGCCGCGGGAGCGAGCTCCGAGGCTGCCCCCGACGAGGGCGGGCTGGCAGAGCTGCAGGCGTTCCTGTTCCGGGGCCCACCCGATGTATTTGACCCGTACGTCACAGCCCTTCAGTCGGCAAGCGCCCAGTCGCTTGTTGCTAAGCGGCTTGGCAATGCACTCACTCCTGAACCCATCTGTCTGTGGCGTGTGCCTTGCCGCGAAGCCTGCTGTGTGCAGCGTGTGCTGTGCGGCTGGGTGGCCCTCATCAGCAGTCGTTGCGGTGTCTGTGTGAGTTTGTGGTGTCAGGGTCGCAGTGGGCGTCCATTACTTCGCAGCACAGAGCTCCCCCAACGAACTACACTCCCGCTGCTTTTGCGCACCGTAAGAGCGAGCATGGGGCTGCGCTGGGCGCATACGGTACCCGCCCCACCCTTGTGTGTTTGCAGGCTACGGCGCGGGTGATGAGAGCGGAGGGCCCCTTCGCTGACTGGAGCCCGCAGCTACGCCTCTGCTGGGTTCTGGATGCGTGGGCCGGCATGCAGGTGTTCCCGGAGTTTGAAGTGCCGGTGGTGGCCTGAGGGGATCGCACAATGCGATGGGGCATGGCCAGCGGAACTGAGCGTGGTTGCTTATGGGGTGTGCGGGGGAGGGAGCAGTGTGGGGAGCAGCCGGCAGGGTTCCTGAGGCAGCGCGCCAGGCCGCGGAACCAGCCGGGTGTGCGTACCGGTGGAGGGGCCCCCGTCCTTTCCCCATCCCATCCAAGAGCGGAGCCGGTGCCGTATTGGTGGCTGTGTGCCGGTGCAGGTAGTAATGCTGGACTGCGGTGGAGGGGAGTGGAGTGGGGTGGAAGGGAGTGGTGCGTCTCCCCTCGCCCCCCATGCCCTGTACCCCTGTCGTCCTGCTTCTGGAAAGATGTCGCGCGGACGGGTATGCCTGTGGAGGTTGCTTCCCCTGTCTCTGTTTTCTTGTTGCAAACGGTTGTTGCAAACGGTTGTCGACAAGTCGAGGACGCACATGGCTCCAACTCTAGTCTCCAGTCCGGTGGCCAAGCCATTCGTGCATGGGAGTGTAGTAGGTAGTTGGGAAACGGGTCGCGACGCAAAACGGGCCACGACGCGAAACATATATGATGGGGCGGAGGGACTGCAAACGCGCACTCCTTGCCTCTTCACACGTACGGCAATGTACCAGCAGCAATGTACCGTGCAAGAGCGATAAGGCGCAGGGCCCCCCAGCGTTCAGCCCGCCACCCCTCCTCCTCTAGCCCTCCGCGTGTGCCATCACTGCCGCATCGTTGCCACCACCAACCACTACCGCCACCCTCGACACAGCCACCCCCGTCGGACTGGTGCCCGGAGGTGCGGGAGGTGCGGGCTCCGTATCCACCCAAGCACATCGCCGCCGCAAGTTCCCCTACACCCAGGAGCCGGCACGCCCAACTTTCACATACGATAGTCACATGCGCACCCGCCACCCAACTTCCAGCGTAGGCGCGAGCAGCCCCACGACCCACGGGTCAGTCAATGTGCGGACCTCCGCAACGCGCCCCATCCCAAACCTCACGACAAGTAGGGTACGTGCAGGCGCCAGGCCCGCGAACATGGACGATGGCTGGCTGCTGTCCAGAGGCGGTTGAATCCCACAGGCGATACACCCCCCATCGAGCGGGTGCCTCGTCTCGGTCCAACAGTGGCGGCAAGAGTGCCGGTAACAAGCACCGCAGGCCCTCTCGGCCCCAGCACCGCAGGACGCCGCGGCGAAAGACAGCGGGGCCGCACCAAGCGTCGCACATGCGGGAGGGACCCAGCCCGCCCGCCGAGGCTCCGCAACCAAGCCCGTTACGCTTGCACGGCACGCGTGCGCCAGGCCCATGGGCGCATCTGCGGGGAGGTCAGCCGACCCACGGGTCACGGGTCATTCATGCGGCACGAGCTGCCCGCCTAGCCGACAGCATTGCGCAAAACGTCGTGACGGGAGCCGCCACGGGCTCACCGCCGCCCCTTGCCGCCGCCCCTGCCGCCGCCGCCCCTGCCGCCGCCGCCCCTCCCCCCTTTCCCGCCCTTGCTGACGCCGCCCCTGACCGCGCCGCCGCCCTTGCGGTCGCCGCCCTTGCGATCCCCGCCTTTGCGGTCACCGCCCTTGCCTCCCCGCCCGCCCCTGCCACCGCCCCCCCTGCCGCCGCCGCCGCCCCGCCCTCCTTTCCCGCCCTTGCCGCCCTTGCCGCCGCCCCCGCCCCCGCCGGCCCCATCCGCATCCCGCCCCTTCTTGGCCGCGTGCCGCTCCTGGCGTGCGTCCGCCTCCAGCCGCCCCATGGCCTTCCGGATGTCGACAATGTCGTCCGAGCGCTCCCGGAGGAACTTGTCCGCCAGCCTGCGTTTAATACGGTTGGGATAGAACGGTTATGATGGTTTGCACAGTTGGGGCAGTTGGGGCTGTGTTCGGTACGGGCGCTGACGCCACGACCCCTCAAGATCGGGCGTTGTGGTAAGAACGGCTCCCGCCGCAGCTGCACACACTTCCTGCACCTTTGCGCCTATCACAGCCGCCCCAGCCCATCACCCCCCTTGGCCCCCTACGTCCCATGCCCCCCTCCCTGACAAGCCCACACGCACTCCACCACACACACACCCTCCGCCTGCTCACCCGCTGATCTTGCTCCGCTCCCCCGCCGTGTCGGTGACGGGCAGGAAGGTGCGGCGGGCGCCCAGCGGCGCCCGCTCGCCCGCCTTCTCGCCCGCCAGCCGCTTGTCGAACTTGCCGATGGAGGCGGTGGAGACGCCCGCAAGGCGGGAGGCGGACTTGATCTGCGGGGATGAAGCGGGGGTGGTGGGTTGCAAGGCATTCTCAGTGGAGAACTAAGCGGGTGTGGGGCGATCTGGGAGCCGGGCAGAGCGCACGTGTGCGTGTGTGTTTCGTGCGAGGGCTTCAAGGTTGGAGGGCAATATCAGGGTGTGCGGGGTGGGGGGAAAATGCATGGGGCTGGGCGCTCTGCTGACGGGCTGTCATGAAATAGGCGGTCATTGGGATGGAAGGGGTGGGTGGGTACCTGGAAGGGGTGGGTGGGTACCTGGAAGGGGTGGGTGGGTACCTGGAAGGGGTGGGTGGGTTGGCTACCTAGATGTCCGTCGCGCCGCGCCGTGGGCCGCCCCTTGCTGCTGATATGCGGGGGCCCCAGACTCCGCGCCTTCACCGCCCGAGCTTGGCCGCCGCGCCCGCCCCGCCTCCCCTCCCCCCCCAGATTCCCGCTTTCTGTACCCCTCCCACAACCCCCCAAATCCCCTGGACTCACGTCGTCCTTGAGCTCCTTGCGCCGCAGCGACTTGCCTACCCCCTTGCCCGCCTTGTTGTCACCCTCGCCCGGCAGCGTGGCGGCCAGGCGCAGCGAGGCGGGGATGGCGCCCTTGCCGCCCTTGCGCGCCGCCTGCTTGAGGTTGGCCAGCTGCGAGGCCCGATTGGTCTTGACGCGCTCGCGCTTCTCCGCCGCCAGGGCAGCGAACGGGTCCTCGCCAGGCTGTGCGCACGCGGGCGTGGGGGAGTCGGGGGTTGGTGGGAGTGGGGGTGAGGTACCCAGTCCGAGGGCGTGCTGAACAACGACCGTGGGATGGGGTCAGAACTGTTTTCACGTGGGGTAAGGTGGGATGGGGTGAGGTTGAGGGACAGGGAACGATAGGACCGCGCCCCCTTGCGCGTTGTGGTTGCTGTCCTTCCGCCCCGCCCGCCCGCCCTCGGCCGCACCTTGTCGCTCGCCTTGGCCTCGATGATGGGGATGTCGTTGTCGTCGTTTGCGCGCTTGTAGCCGTGGCGCCGCCGCCACTCGCCTGCGGGGAAGCAGCAGCAGCAGCCACCACGGGGGCGCCGGGAGAGCGGAGGGGTTTGAAGGAGCAAACGGTTGACGGTTGGGGAGCGGGGGAGGGGAGTTGAAGGGGTAAGCGTACGAAGGACGAGGAGCTGTAGACTGCGCGCCGGCGGTGCCTCGGGCTTTGGAGCCTGGTACCTGGTACCCAGGTGTGGGATCAGGTGGGATCAGGGGCCGGGGGCCAGCCTGACCAGGCGCCACAGGCACGCCAGGCCCTGCGCAGGCGGCTCTCCGCACCGCTCCAGCCCCCCCAACCCCATCCCCTCCACCCGCAAGCACCCCTCCACCCGCGCCCCCCCCATTCATCCCACACAGCCACCCACCCGTGGTCTCGTCGTACAGCAGCTTGCTCCGCTTGCGCTTCACGATGCCCTTCTTGGCGGCAAACTGCTGCCAGCGCGTGAGCGGCCGCGGGCCTGGCGCCGGCTGCGCGCGCGGCAGGGGGGTGGTGGGCGGCGGCAGCAGCGCCAGGCGGCCGCCCGTGACTGGCTCAGCGGGCCGGTTGAACAGCTGCGTCACCAGGGCCTGTGGGCGGGCGGGCGGGCGTGTGGGAGCGCGTGTGGGTGTGCGTGTGGGTGCGCGTGTGGGTGTGCGTCGGGGTGCGGGTGCGGGGCCGTGTGTGGGGCGGGGAGCGGTGAGACCATGGGTGTAAAGGAGAACGGGCTGGGAGCCAGCAACATGCTCCCGTCAAGGACGGTGGTGTGGGGCCGTACTCCCACCGGCCCCGCCACCGGCGGCTGCTTGGCAGTGTCGCTGCCAGGGGCTGACGCGGGCGCCCGCTCCGGCGGTGAGGCCGCTCAGCAGGAGGGCAGCGCGCGCAGGGAGGGCTAGGATGTCCTCCACCGCCAAGCCACCGCCCAAACAATCCCCCCAGCCGCCCTGCCACCGCCCGCGGCAACAAGTCCCCGTCCACCCGCCGCCAACCCCGGAAGCCACTACGCTCGCGGCAACAACCCGGCCACTCCGCCCTCGTCGCCCCGCCAGTGGCACGGCCGTCTGGCGCGTTGCCGTCCTGCTGCCGTACGCAACAAGGGGTGCCCCGCCGCCGCCACCGCTGCGTACGCTCGTATGCGTCGTTTCGTTTCAACACACGCGCCCTCTCACGCCCGGCGGCGCAGTACGCCCAGCCCCTTCCCGGCCGGGTGTGCAGCTCCCAGCCCCACGTCGCAGTTCCCCAGGTTGGCAGCAACAACGCCATTGGCCCGTCCATTGCGTTTGCAGGCGAGGCCCATCCCGGCCGGGTGTGCAGCGCCCAGCCCCACGTCGCAGTTCCCCAGGTTGGCAGCAACAACGCCATTGGCCCGTCCATTGCGTTTGCAGGCGAGGCCCATCCCGGCCGGGTGTGCAGCGCCCAGCCCCATCCCCCCTGTGCAATCATCCGCAGGGCTCGCAGGACCAGCCCTCCGAGCCCTCCCTCGTCCTTCCTCGCCCCACCGCCCGCGGCCGACGCCCTTGGCCACGCCACCGCCCAGCTCTCTCACCCCCCAAGTGCCCCCACCTGCTTGACCCCCCCGGCGCCACGTCAAAGCCCCCCCCCCCACACACGCACAGCACTGCCGCCCTCCGCTGCCCCCCACACCTGCGCGATGCCCCAGCGCCACCTTCAAGGCCGACCCTACACACAGCACTGCCCCCCCTGTTCCCCCCCCCGCTGTTCCCCCGCGCCCCGCCGCCCACCTGTGTGATGCCCCGGGCCACCTCGGCGCACATGCCATCCGGGTCGGCCGTGAAGCGGGTGGCGTCCAGGGGCGCGGGGTCGAAGGCGGTCAGGTGGCCCAGGTCAATGTCCAGCTGGCCCTCGTACTCTTGACTGTTGGGGACGGTTGGGAGGTAACGGTTAGGGCGGTAAGGGGAAATGTGTGTTTGTGTTGATTCGGGGGGGTGCGGGGTGGGGGGCGTGTTGCGTGGCCGGTGGTGAGAGGTGGGCGTGAGCCGGAACCGCCGGCAGGGGTGGCCGACCCACAGGCGCAACCCCACTTCCCCCCCGCCCCGAGGGAGGTGACATGACTGAATGAAGCTGGGACGCATGAGCGCTGACGAGGTTGGTGTTCTCTGCGGACCCAACCGCCACGCCGTGGCCGCTCCCTCCCATGTGCCGACATGACCCGGCTCCGCTTCGACGCAAACCTCGCGCACCCTGTAGTGACGCCGAGTTGCTCCAGCGTCACCTTCACGGGGCCGGCTCCCGCCCCATCCTCCGCCATGGTCGCGGCGGCGCCTCCTTGAAGGCCGGTTTACAAGTTAGCTCGGTCAAGGTGCTAGTGCTTTTGTGTAATGTGAATGTTGTGGTAGCAGCTTGTACGCTTCCGAGCTTGCAAAATGCAGCCCGAGTTGGCCAAGAACCAACAAAGTCCTAGATGTAAACCGGTCTTATGCAGCAGTTAACGCATATTTTACTTGCCGTTCCAGCATTGAAAAAGCTCCGCATCATGGCCGCGACCACGCGCGGTTGGTGGTTGCACGGAAACTGCGCTCGTTGCCTCAGGCTCCTTCGGACCCAGCGCGGTAACTTTGAACCCCACCGATTATTCGCGGGTACTTCCAGCACTCTTCGTGTTAGAGGTTGTGCTAGGGCACTGCTGCGCCCCGGTGCTAGAACCCCTGGCGTCCAAGCTCGCGGCGCTCAGCAGGGCTCGTGCGCTGCTGTTCGCAAGAATGCCGATCCTTCAGCGTGGGCTCTCGACCGTGCCCGTGGGCCTGGGGCGCTCGTCGCCCCTGCCCGCGGTGCCCATCGCCGCTCCAGGCTCGGTGAGTGAGACCAATACGATCCGATTTTCAATCCGACGTCAATGGGCTTCCGTCGCACCAGCTTGGTGGTGAGGCTCCCGGCCATCGGGCGAAGTGTGTGGTTCCGCAGATCCTGTGGTCGGTCCCTTGGGGCGACCTCGGCCCACCCGCCGACTGGCACCGTTGTTTCATTGCATTTGTGTCGTGCCTTGTGGGTCGGGCCCTGTCGCGCTGCTGCGGCGACCCCCGCCCGGCATGCCGAGAAGGACGACCCGCGTGTCCGATGGGCTCCCACAGCACCGGGACGCTGCTGCTCTCATACCCTCCCTCACCTCATCTTCAGCTCTAGCTGATCATGTCGCCGAACTTGGCCCCACCCAAAAGCCCTCGGGCCCTCCCCGCCTCCGTCAGCAACCCCCATCTTGCGTCACGCCTGCGTCAGTCCTCGGCGCCGCTCCCCCTCCAACCCTCCAACACACAAACACAGACGCTTCCCTTTCCCCCCGCCCACCTCACCTCCTCCTCCCCCCCGCCCCCTTCCGCACAGCGCGCCCTGCTGCGCGGCCCCTCCTCTGGTTCGTCGTTCGCCGCCTCGGGGCTGCTGGCGCCGGCGGCCAGGCGCCTGCCAGGTGGGCGGGCTGGCGGGCTGGGTGGGCTGGGTGGGCTGGGCGGGCTGGGCGGGATGGGCGGGATGGGCGGGCTGGGCGGGCTGGGCGGGATGGGCGGGCTGGGTGGGCTGGGCGGGATGGGCGGGATGGGCGGGCTGGGCGGGATGGGTGGGCTGGGTTTGCAACCACGGATCTGGCAATGGGTCGGAACGGGCCTTGCGTGCGTGTGTGCATTGGTGTGCGTGACTGAGTGTGTGAGGTGGGCCTGCCAGGTGGGCCGGCGGGCGGTTGGGTGGGTGGGGGGTGGTTGGCGGGCGTCTGGCTGGGGGAACGGCGACAACGACATGGGACGGGGGCGGGGGCGGGAACGGGAACGGGGTCTGGTGAAGGCTGTTTTACAGAGGCGTCGGCGGTCGGCAGCCTTCCACGGTGTGCGGGGCGACCCGCCTGCGGCTGGCGCCTGGCGCATCTGGTACCGCTGGTACCTCAGCGGTTTGTCCCGTCGTGGTCCACACGCCCTAGGGACTAAGCCCCTCGCGGGTCGACTCGGGGGCGAGCCCCAGACTGTGTGTGGCGGTGCTGAGAGTGTAAGGTGTAGGGGGGGGCTGGGGGTCCGGGAGTGAGGGAGGGTCTGCGGCGACTTCGGCAGCGACCGGCGGCGCAAGCGGCGCACGGTGCGGGCCACAGCGGGCGACGGCGGCGGCAGAGCAGCGGCGCAGCGGCCGCGCACGGCGGGCGGATTAGCAACATGAGGCGCATGAGCCCCCACGGGCGGGGGCACGGTGAGGCCGAGCAGCGTGAGGCTGCGGCACCCTGCGGGGCAGGAGGCGCACCTGGCGCCTGGTGCCTGACCCCCCGGGGGGTGCTCCCCGTGCGCGGAGGGCGCGGAGGGCGCTGTCGCGCCGCTGCCGCACCGCCCCTGCTGTCGGACGCATCGGGGGGGGGGGCCGCAGCAGCTGCACGTCCTGGCTCCCCCTCCGGTGCAGCCGGCGACAGTGGGCGGCCGCGGAGCGTCCGGGCGGTGGGCTGCTAGCGGAGGGGAGGTCGGGATTGCTGGCGAGGCCCGAGTGACGTTGCTGCCGCTATGCACCCGGGAGGAGTTGGAGGGGTGGGTACCCTTCCGTTGTTGTTTTGGTGGTGGGTGGTGTGTGATGGGTGATGGGGGGGGGCGCGAGCTGAGCAATGGCCGACAGCGCAGGGAACATCGAGGCAGGTAGTCCGGGGGTGGGGGTAGGGGGGTCGGGAGGCCGCGCAGGGTTGCGCGCACCCGCCCGCCCGTGATTCCGTCACCGGCACGGCAGCGGCAGTGCTCCGGGGAGGGGGAGGGAGAGGGGAGTGCAGGGAGAGCAAAGCGGCCATGCAGCCTCTTGTGAGGAAGGAGAGCGGAGGGCCGCCTACCCATCCCGTTTGGGCGCCCCTGCGCGGCGGCGGCGGCGGCGGCGGCGCGGATGGGCCTGCCTACCGGCATGTATCGGGGACAGCGCTCGCCTGCGCAGCGTGTGGCGCGGCGGGTGCACCGCCGGTCGTCAGTTGTACGTCAGCCGTACGTCATCGGCTGCCCTTAGTACGGAACCCGCTGCTCCGCTTCTGCTTTCCTTGCCCTCATCCGTTGTGTGTCCAGCACCCCTCACCGCTCCACCCATCCGTCTCCCAAAATCCCTTCCCCCACCCCTCACCAGGTCGGCCTCGCTGGG
>LSYV01000284.1:15134-25350 GCA_001584585.1 Gonium pectorale | reverse complement strand
CCACCCCCCTCCCTCCCCTCTGCTCACGTCCTCCATCATCTTCTGCAGCTCCTCTTCGGAAATCTCCTGAAGCCGGGGTGGGGGGGGGGGCGCAAGGCGGGGGGGGGGGGGTTGAAGGTCAAAAACACAAGATACCAGCCGGAATGCAGAAAAGGAGAGGGAGCTCAGAAAGGGACGGCGGAACTGCAGTGTGGTTGGGTGTGGGCTGAAGGCGGCTAACGGAGGGCTCACCTGCGATAGACGTACGTACGTAGGGAGAGAGGTCATATGTACGACATGCCGTATAAGCGTTGGTGGATGAATGATGCTTAGACGAAGTAAGTATGGTAAGTGTTGCCTCGCTCACATGCAAAGTACGGACGATGCCGTACAATGGCGCTTACGGCAGGTTTGTTGGGGGGGAGGGGGAACAGCAACGGCCTGTGGTGGCATGCGCTCTGCCTGAGTCATGCCGCGACGGGGTGCGCGCACGGCCTGGCTGGGCGCGGGGGTGGGGGGGGTGACGGTGTGGGTGAAGGCACGCGGGAGTGCGTGGGCGGGGCTACGTCTGCCGCCTGGGAGCACCAACATGCAAGTTATGCGACCAGGAGCCCAGCTATGTGGTCCACATATCTCACGATACTGCTCGAGCTATCTACCGCTTGAATTGGGCGCGACAGCCGGCGACAGCTTCCAATGGTGACCAGCAAGCAAGCAAACAGGGGCGTTGACCATCGCCAAAACGCAACGAACGGCCACCGTATTCTAGAAACGTATAGGGAATGATTAGAGGTTGATGCTGGTATGCTTGGTTAAGCCTGCTGGGATGCAGTTTGGTCCGAACCCACGGACGTAGCACGGACGCACGGACGGACGGACGCAGACCACCACCAATCCCAGGGGGCGTCGCCCCCCCAATGCCGCTTCGCGGCGGGGGCTCCGCCCAAAAATTGGTCAGCGGGGACCTCGCTACGCGGAATCCAGGCCAATGAAAGCAGGGGGACCAGGCGCGGCTGCGGCAAAGTGGAGCGGGCGTGGGGCCTAGAACCCATAACCCGGTATTGTAAGCGCACGGTCGCAGGGAGTCCGAGGGACTTGGGCAGGGAGGAAGAGGGCGTTGCTGCGGGAGTCTAGGGTGGAAAGGCAAGGGAAGCAGAGCGCGACACGGGAGGGGGAGGGGGGCGCGGCTGCGTGTCAGGACAGCAGGGGCACAGGGAGCGAGGCGGGGGCATAGGAGGAAACGAGAGAGCGGTGCACTTCGTCCGTCACGCCCTATGCCCATCCCCACGCACTCACGCGGTCTCACGCAACCTGAAGCGGCGGTGTTCCCCCGCCCTAGCCGGGGCTGACCTGCTGTCGGGCGGCGACGTCCACCACAGCCGGCAACGCCCACGGCGCCCAGCGCGCGGCGGGGGTGCCGCCCGCCGTCAGCTCCCCACAGCTGCCGTGCGTGCCCAGCTTCCGAGCGAGGCTAAGTCGTCTAGACTCGTGTGTTGCAGCCTAGCCATTCCCAGGAGCGTCGTCCCTTGGCTTCGTTCAGCGCTCAGCGGCCAGACAACGCCCAGTTGGGCAGCGTTTGACAGCCAACCTCTGCAGGCTGACTAGCTCGAGCTAGACTACGATGGAAGCTATCTCGGGTGTGTAGCTTGTGTCTGTGTGTCTGGTGTGACTGTCGCTGCGCGTCGTTGACTCTAGTAGCATGAACACAAAAACGATGTACAGGTGTAAAATGTACACCCTGCTGGAAACTCCACACATACACACGACGCACACACCGTACACAAACTGACACCCGGCTCCCCTGGTCACGGGGGACCCCACCAAACCCAGTGCAGGCCACGGCAGATCGGGCCGTCAGCCCCCCAAGGGGTTGGCATTCAGTGCGCGCGGCGTCCGCCCGTGTACGCCCCCCCCCCCGCGGCTTTGGGCGGCCCTTCTGAGACGTGTCGTGTGGCAGGCAAGGGCACTCACTGAGGCCAACCGTGCGTGGTGGGCCCTGCCAGGGGCTTTGCAGCAGGCCGGGCCGTACACTCCTAGTGGCGGGGCTTGAGGCGATGCCCCTTGTATTCCCCCGTGAGGCACACAGCGCCCGGGCAACTGCCCTTCCCTGGGGCTCTGTCAGGGCCCATCCTCGCGTGGCGTTATCTACCTATCTATCTTGTCCATATGGGTAGGTGCAGCCCTTGTCTTGGCAGGAAGTGCCAGGGTGCAGCCCTAACCTTTGAGCGCGCTGTATGTATGTGTCGTCGCCACCAGCGGACGGCGTCACCGTGCGCGTGTGCGTAAGGGGATTGTACGGAAGTCGAACCCTGAGCGCGCCTACAACGGAGACTATGCTCATTACAAGCATCGCTAATCAAGGAACCGTGCTAACGTCAACCCCGGCTAACAGCAGTCAGGCCACACACACCGCGTCTGTCCTCTATAACACACCGACGCGGGACGGACACCTCGTGCTGCGTCGCCAGCCGACGAGACGGACATGCCATCCTCACACTCGATTGCTTGACCACCGCCCGCTGCTCGCTGCGCCCGGCAACGCCCGTTAAACCACCATGCATCGCAGCGGCCTATGGGGGAACAGTACTCGACCCAACGAGTGGATGGGCGATCGAGCACTACAAAGCTGCGGATGTGGCCCCTCTGCTGTTTGTTCCCAGGCCCCGACCCGCCGAATCGGCGGCCTGCAAGCTGCCCTGCCAGAAGCCCCGACTCGTCCTGCCGGCATACGTTTGGGCGCGACACATACATCAACGAACCTTGGGCAGCCGGGTACGACGCACGAGCCGCTGGTCGTCCCACAGCCGTAACCTGTATGTCGGGCAAACCCACCAGCGGCAGGACCACCGAGCCTACAACTGCGCGATATCAAACCGTGACATACATACACCCCCGCGTGGCGCACACGGTCCAGGTACCAGGCCGGGGATACTGGGGTCACGGATCTGCCCCTTGAGCATCAGCTCCGCTTCGCTCAGCCCGTCCGACTCCGCGGCCTGCAGGTCTCCCGCTATCTATGGCTCGTCTCCCCTCCGTATGTACACGGCGGCGGCCCGCCCGAAGGTGCCGCTAGCTAACTGCTGCACCCACCCACCCACCCAGCAGGGGCGCCTTGCTCCTTATTTGACCCGGCGCCGGTCTATCCGCGGTGAGGAGCGGGAAGAGCCACTCGGTGCATGACGGCGCATCGCAGCCAGTTGGGACATCAGGCTGCGTCGCCCGCCACATGCAGAGGGCGAGCGTGCGTGAGCGGGAAGCACAGCTCCGGGCGGCTCGATCGGGTCGCTCGCTCTCCAGCAGCACCGGCGCCACCCTCTGAGTGCGGCTCGATCGTTCTGGTGCCTCGCTCCCGCACGCAGAGCGTGTACTTGCAGCCCGGCGCCCTGAGCGAGCCATCCATCCAGGGCGGCGGAAGGGGTGGCGGGGGGAGGTACGGTCCCGCGAGCCGTGCCGCGCAGGTAGGGGTGCGGGTTGAAGTTGGTGATGAGAATTTGGCGCCATTGTGGGTGTGCGCTGGGGGTCTTGATGGGGCAACCCGGGGGGGGGGGCGGGGGGGGGGGCGTACGACATGTCGGCAGACTGCTTGCCTTAACAACTTTTATTCCGCTCGTTCATTACCTACTACTTGTGTCTCCCAATGTCTCCTACCTATATGCACGTAAGTCCAAATCCACTAAATAAAGAACCGGCGGCCGTATGCAAAGTTATACATATCGAGAAGTGTTTAGAGTCGGGGGGCGCTGAGTAGCCTTTGCGACGCTGTTTGGGAAATGCGTGCTGGACGGCACGGCGTTCGCTTGTGCTTACCGGTGAGCTCTTACTTACCTTACTTAAGTAAGGTAAGTAAGGTAAGTAAGGTAAGTAAGGTAAGGCAAGCTTGCCGCCGGCGGAACGTGGCCTCGTAGCTCTCTGCCAGCAGCTCGGGCATGTACAGCGCCATCATACTGGTGTAGCTACAGGCTTGTGTAGCTTGCTGCTCCAGTCCTGTCTGCCTTGCTTCGGGGTTCGACACGTTTCGGATCGGTACTTCGCTCGCTCGCAGGTGCTGTGTTCTGCCTCAAGTGCCCACGTTTTGTATAACCTCTTCGCATGGTGGTCATTAGCTGCTGGCTGCCTCAATCATCAGCAGTGTGGCGAGGACCAGTAAGTCGTTGCGACATGGGTCCCCTTGCCTATCTGGGAAGGATCTGGGCCAAGGTGTGTACAGCGGGCCTGCTGTAAGTGCCTCGGCTAGGCGGGGGATGGATGGACGGTTTGGGAAAGTAAGCCCCCCATCCCCACCCCGGCCCCCAGCAGCCACTCAACCCCGACAACCCTCGTTGGCCGCAACGAACTTAGCTAGCATGTAAAACCGCCTGCTCTTATGGCAACGCTTGGAGTGTGGAGTTTTTGTATGTCGAAGCCCGTGATCTTCTCAATATACGCACAGTACAGCCAGCTGTATGTTCCCCCCTATGGTTCAGTGTGGTGTACAACGTCAGACTCCGTGATCTAGATGGGGGTGGGACGACGGGAAGGGTATGCAGCCATGGCCGGCCTGACCACAGCGCATGCCCCTGACCCATCTCTTTATTTTGGGCCCTGGCCGTACGCGTGTGGTCACTGGCGACACGGATAGACGCATTCACGTGGCGTGTGACGTCACGACAGCCTGCACGCTGCGCTGAGCGGCGGATCGTAAATCAAGGGCATGCACGCCTCCGTTGCACTCAGCTCAGACACGTTTCTCATTGATGGTTCACACAGAGGCAATCAACGAGCCCCTGCCTCACCAGGCGATATGTTATGTGGGGGCATGCTCTATGCTCTACCCCCTGGCTTGGACACGGGCTTGGTGGCACACTGGGCCCGGGGGGGGGGGAGGCCCGCTGTAGTACACATCCCGCCCGCTACTGGGCTTGGGGCGTTGGACGTTTGGGCCACAGACCACCATGCATGCCTACTAACGACCCGACCTCACCTCGACCCGCCCGTGCTATCTATACATACAGATTTTGCAATGATGTGCCATTTGGCCAGTATGGAGGGCTGTGCGATGGCTGCTGGCGCTGCTGCCTGCACCCCGAGCGGTTCGCCCTGCCAGCCATATTCAACCCCGCAAAACCGCCCGCCGTCATCATTGGGGGGTGTGCCATACAGTGAGTCCTATCAAGATAGACGATGCTATGCGGCATGTACGGCGTGCACGTGTTGCTTAGTTTGCAGATGTTGTTTCTGCGCTCACTCCCAACTAGCACGAACAGACATCCCTGATGGTCATTCACGTTCATGTTGCCGCCGTATGTACATACATACAGCTGTGGATGCCGCCCAGTTGGCTACACGTGCACGAGTGAGTCGCCCGAGTGCGGCCCTGGCCTCTTTTGCATGGCGGCATCTCCTGACGACAGGGCGGGCAACCTCTACGCCGCCAGCTGCCAGGTAGGGAGACAAGGGGGCTGGCGTGCACGCCCACATATCGCTGATGCTCTCCGGCCAATCAAGCGTACTGCCTGCGTCCCAGCGTGTGCCATCCAGCCATGCAACACCATTGTGTACGTATGAGCAGTTGTTGCGGCTTCCTGTCATCAGCGGCGCTAAACGTTTCATAATCGCATGACAGTCGTAAGAGCCCCCTTGCCCTTCTGGTGCCTTCCATCCGTCCCTTGCTTATTACCGGTTGCAGCCGTGCACTCGCTGCCTGACAGACAGCGATGCGGCCGCTGGTTCATGCAGCCCGGAGTGTCCCGCGGGACCGCTCGCAGAGCTGCAGCTGCGGGGCGCTGCTGCTCCCCAACAGCAGCTGGCTGCCATCTCCAGCGACTCGGATGACAACATCAAAGTCGGACCCAGCGCCGGAAGCGGCGACATCTGCATGAACACCACTGCCTCCACGTACGCTGGCCCGAAGGCTCTGCTGCAGTCGGCAGTGGAGCTGTCGTTCCTCTTGCGCAGCCTGTACCAAGTCGCAAACGACGGTGCAGAGCCGCCCCCTGGGGCCTTTGCAAGGGTGCGTCACGCAGGGGCCTTGCTTCCTGCTCCAATGAGCGAGTGTGGGATCAGAAGGGCGGCCGAAACGGCAGCAGTGAGATCTTTTGTGTATGCATAGGTGTCGTCTGGTTGGCGGCTTCAAGCATGCATGTATGCGAGAGCCGTCGGGCACAATGCAATGCATGCATCCCTCGCAGAATGCCTGAAGTATTCGTTGCACGCAATCAAGCACACGCAGGTGACCGCACACCCGTGCAGTTCGGGATCTGGTTCGAAGGGAGGTTCACACGCCCTTGATGTATGATGGCCCACAGGTCAACCGGTCCCTGGTTGCGGAGATGCTGCGCAACGCAATCTCACTCCAGGGGGACCCCGGTCTCAATAACGGCTCCTATATTCCTCACGCCCTGGCCAACCTCTACACCAGCGCCGAGCTCCCCATTGATGGAGATGACCCGGTGCCGCTGATGGTGCGTGGGCTCGCCTGGCCTCGCGTGCCAAGCGGGGCGGGGGCGGGGGCATGCAGAAGTCGAGATGCATGCACGTCTGCTGGTCGTTTGTCAATGCCCTTTGGACAAGTGTGACACGGCCGCGTGTTGCTCCATGCATGGCATGTCCGCATCCTTGCACGTGCCACCCGCCGAGCATACGTGCCGCCCGAGCAAACCACAAGCAGCTACTGAACAGCCGCCGGGGCAGCGTATGAAGATAAACGTCCGGTTACATATGGCCGCTTGATACGTGTTCATCATGCATGCTTGCTTGCCCTTTGGTCCCTAGGGCAGGCCTGACTTATACTGGACTGACGCACGTGCGTGTATGCATGCACACGCATACGGTGGCGTCTGCGTGCCTCTCCATTATTCAGGAGCTGGCGGCGGCCGTTGCCCTCGGGAGCCAGGCCGTTCTGTGTCCTCAGCTGGACGTCCGCACCACGTACGCCTTGCTGGACCATCAGCGCCAGCAAGTCACCAGCCCGGGATGCCCCTGCAGCTTTGCCCCTGAAGATAGACCTGGCCACGTCGACGTCTGCCCCGCCGGATACATGTGCTCACGCACGATCTTCCGTGGCCTCTTCACGGACCGCCCGGCAGCGGTGCAGCTGCGGGCGGTGTGCGTGCCC
Organism: Gonium pectorale; assembly: GCA_001584585.1. Classification (NCBI taxonomy): domain Eukaryota; kingdom Viridiplantae; phylum Chlorophyta; class Chlorophyceae; order Chlamydomonadales; family Volvocaceae; genus Gonium; species Gonium pectorale. The sequence continues at coordinate 18,278 of LSYV01000284.1, read as the reverse complement.
TGCCTCAGCGGCCAGTACTGCCCCGAGGGGACCGCAGCCGTGCGGGTGAGGGTGGTCGGGCTTTGAGCAATCGTGTACGCATTTTATTGCGAGCAAAGGTGCACGCCAGCACACGGGCTGCATGCATACGCCACACAAACCTTGGGCTACATGTGTAGCGTGTTAATGAGCAGTGGGGTAAGATGATGGTGTGCACATCGAACCTTGTTTGCCCAAGCATATGCCTTGGTATCATTGCCGCAAGCATGCACATGATTGCAGGTGGCAGACAACGGGTATCTGGATTGTCCTGCCGGTTACTATTGCCCTACCCCTGCGGAGCGCCTGCCCTGCCCAGCGGGATACTTCTGTGGGGCCAGAAGCACCCACGCCACCAGCTGCTCGGTTTCCAGGCAGGTGTAAGACCTCGTTGCTCTGCAACTCTGCGGGCGAGTGAATATGTATCGGCTTTATGCAAGAGTCATGCGCCCAGCAGCAGCAGCGGAGCCATTATGAAGCATTCACCTCCTCCCTTCCCCACGCCCAGTGACACAACGCTCTCGTATACACTAGTGTACAGGCCTCAATGCTTTATGCTGGACTTCGCTGCAGCGAGCCCACATACAGGCACCGCAATCCACCGTGCACACGCACCATGTTCATTCGTTGATGCACCCGTGGAAATAAAGCAGCTGCTGTCTCCTGGCCACCACTCTTTCACACACCAGCACGTGTCGCGCCAATGTTACCTTACAGGTAGACATGATGCTAGAGGTACATAGATGCTACTTACAGACACATGTAGCATCTAGCACCTTCAATTGCTTTCCTGCGCGCCCTGCCTACCCTTCCGTTGCAGCATACCATCCTCGACATTGATGCCAACAACGGTTTGTAGAGTTTTGGGTTCAGGGTTCGACCATTTGCATCACACTGAGCAGCAATAAAAGAGCAGTTCCGTCTATTGCCACACGTCTGTTGTGCGGGCAGTATGGCGCCTACATCTTGAACAGCAGGTACCACGGCTGACACAGGGTCATTGTTGTACACAGATGGAGAGGGCCAGCTGTTACGAGCGCTCCAGAGCTGGCCAAGGGCCCATCCAGGGGAATTACTGCCCCGAGAAATCCTCTACCTACCAGAGTCGTTGCCCGTGAGTATTGAGTGGGAGGGCCCACGACGCGCTTGGAGTCCGTGTAATGCTCGTGAAATTTGTTACTGCGGTACGAATGTGGACGTCAATGACATAACTGCATTTAAAGTAAGTCATTGTACTAGTGCAACGCACACTATCACTCTGGAGTTTACTCAGTCGTGTGTTGACTGTGACAGGGCCGGCTACTATTGCCCTGATCCGTCCATCAAGGTGCCGTGCAATGTCAGCCACTACTGCAAGCCGCAATCTACGTACCCAGTACCTTGCCCCCCGTAAGTAGTTGGTAAACTGTGGTGCCAGCATGGCATTTAGGCTATCTTACATTCGTCAGTTTGGTCCAGATGGGTAGGTTTCTGCAATGTAATGCAACGACATTTGTATTCTAGCCATCAGAAATGAGCAGGGAAACTCTGGCTAGGCAATTGCATTTTCCGCGCCACCCACGCACAAGGGTATATAGCACCATAGTCCGTGCATCCGTGTGAGGTAGCATGCAGCTTGGCAAGACCATGGAATGAAGGGGCTACCAGATTGGATTTAGACTGGACAGCTTGTGGAAGCAGTGGGGTGGGGCACTGTTTTAGACGGGTCATTTGTGGCGAAGCTTTCCGCATCTTGCCTACGGCGCAGCACCATCATCTCTAGGACAAGTAGGGTAAAAGCTTCCTTGAAGCTTGGAAAGGGGCGGGCGGGAATCCGTACAGGCCATGTGAGCGCACGTGTGTGGTGCATGTAAAGTCAGTTTGGGTTTGGTGGTAAGGCAACCAAGGCACACAAGGGCATAGACACGGGGATAAGGACACCCGAGGGGGGCGGATGCGATAAACATGTACGTCTGCACAATCCCTGCATTGGTGCGGGGCATCACTAGCAGGCTTGGCAAGCACGCTGGCAAAGGCACTGCGCGGGGCGACCGCGACCATCGCGTGTTAATTGGTCCACGGTATGGGGCGTTGGAAGCATCAGCATGCGAGTCATGCGACCAGGAGCCCAGCTGTGTGAGCCACATGTCTTGCGATACTATTATTTGAGCTATGTAACATCTGGATTAGACGCGACAGCCTGTCACCAGCAAACGGGGTGTTGACTACATACGTTGACCATCGCCATAACGCAACGAACGGCCACCGTATTCAAGAATCGTGTAAGGAATGCACGCATGGACGTACGGATGCACGCATGGACGGACGCAGACCACACCCAATCCCAGGATGCGTTGCCCCCAATGCCGCTCCGCGGTGGGGGCTCCGCCCAAGTTAATTTTGAATGGGCTCGGTCGTCTTGAGAAACAGACAGGGACGCTTATGCGTTGCGCACTATGCCGTTTGCCCGCTCATCAAACACACTCAGCATTGTGGACTTGCTTGCTATACCTGCAGGTTTGCTGAATGTCCTCCATGTACCGGCTACACCAACAGCATACGGCTATCTGCAGTCCTGTTTGCTCTCCTGCCTGTGTTCGTAATGGTTCTACTGCTGCTCATGAGGGCAATCTTCTGGCTGCATAACATGCATATACGCCATTTCATTCTTTTGGATGAATTGCATAACGCCAACGCTGTAACAAATGACAATACGGACGACTCAGGGGGACACATTCTGGGAGGATGTCAGCACCCCCATATGCACGCCATGTACATCAAACGCCACAACAACGCGGTCTGTACGATAGCCAGATACCTCTCCAAAGGCCAGAATGGTGGATGCTTCATGATCATGGACGCCACAGCCAGACATAACCTGCCCGACTACGTGGCCGACTCGAGGCTACCAGACTGGCTACTCCCCAACACCCCAGACAACGTCCGCAGCAAGATGCGCCCGGACCTGCTCCTCATCCCTGAGCTGGCCCTTCGACACACACAACAACGCGGTTACCAGGGCCCAGACGACAGAAACAGATACACGGTACACATCGTTGAAGCAGGATACACTGCGGACACAAACCACGCAGAGAAACAGCACGAAAAAGCAGAGCAGCACCGCCAGCTGGCCTCGGAACTACAAGC
>LSYV01000283.1:0-25241 GCA_001584585.1 Gonium pectorale | reverse complement strand
ATGCCAAGAGCTAAGGCCGCACGGTCGGCTTGGGGCTACTGGCGGTCGGGCTGGCATCCTGCGCTCGTCACCACCCCCTTTCATTGCCCACCCGGCCCTCTCGCCCCGCTCCGCCCTTTCCCCTCCTGTCCGGTCCCTCCCGGCCCCGCTCCTCCTGCTCCCAGTCGTTCCGGCTGCGCGACAACTCGGCCGAGGCCTCTGCGCCCATCGATTCGCGGCGGCAGCGCAGCGGGTTCCCGCCCAACTACATCCACTGCATCGACGGCGCCCACATGATGATGACCGCCATGGCGGTGCGCAGGCGGGGCGGCTGCTTCGCGGCGGTGCACGACAGCTTCTGGACGCACGCGGCCAGCGTGGACGACATGAACAGGGCCGTGAGGTGAGTGGGTGGGTGGGCTTGGCGGGAGCTGGCCGGGGCGGGGGTGGACATGGCGGGGGGGTGCTGCGGGAGGCGGGGGGCCGGTTACGGGGAGCCGGTGACGGGTGGGCCTCACTGGGCGCTTGTGGGGATACGGGTAGGGTACGCGACGCCAGGCGGGCGCGTTGGAGGAGTCCGCGTTGGAGCGACGGGCGGGCTTGGAGCGTGGGTGCCTAGCACGCGGTCTCATGCGGCGGGGGCTCCCAGGACCATGGCAAGCCCCCGCATGGGGCATGGCACGAGACGTGAGCGTACATGGGCGGGCGGGCGGGCGGGCGGTGTGCGCTAACAGCTGGAGCTCTCGACGCAGCAGAATCGCCCGATCGTTGGGCTCATAGCCGTTTGCGGTGCTGCCTAAGGAGACGCACCAGCTCTTGGAGCCGCGTTGCGGCTGCTGTGGCGCCCGCGTGCAGCGCTGCACGGCGTGTGGCCACATCGTATGCATGTGCCAACCGCCAACTCTCCACTAAACGCAGGGACACGTTTGTGGAGCTGCACAGCCGGCCGCTGCTGCAGGAGCTGCGCGACGAGCTGTTGGCCAACCCCCTGTACGGCGGCGCGGTGAGGACGGCAGCGGCGGAGGCAACGAGGGCGGTCGAGGCGGCGAAGGCGGCGGAGGCGGTGGGTGCGGAGGCCCCGCTCCCGACAACAGGCCGGCCGAAGAAGGTTGTGGCTCTGGGTGAGGCGGCGGCGGCGCGGGCCAAGGACTCACGCGGGCCGGAGCTGCCGCCTGTGCCGCCGGCGGGCGACCTGGATCTCAACGCCGTACGAGATTCACCGTACTTTTTCTCTTGAGCACAGTGTTCTTGCGTCGTGCTTCTTGGGCGGGCGTCTAGAGTTGCGTTGCCGTCGCGTCCGTCGCCGCCAGGCAGCGGTCGGGCGGGTAACAGGCGGGCGGTGGCTCTTGAAGGGAACCACCGCCCGGGAAGGCGGGGACGTGGTTGGCGGAAACACCGGGCACAGCGTATAACACAACCCGGGATGAAGTCCTTGGTTGCCACCGTGGTAGAGGGTTTGCAGGCTAGTCGTAGTTGCTTCTAGGGGTCAGCGGGCGGCAGGCACTGATGAGCACCTGCAATGGGCATACGATGTACGATGGCGGATAGTAGGCATACGATGCCGGAGCGGTACATTACTTTACGTGTGTGACGGCCCTGCTATGTCGTCGTGCCGTTATGCCGGTACTCTTTGGAGCCATCCAGGTGCTGGTGTAGGAGGAATGCTCGCATCCGTGGTGTGTGTCATTCCGCTCCCAGGTGGGGCAGTACTTGTGCTGAGCGTGGTATGGCCTATGTAGTACGAGTGAAAGAATGTTTCTTGTGGCGTGCTTCATGGAGACGGGGCGCTGCATTTATCGGGGCAACGCTCAGAGACACAAAGCGCAGCCCGCGCGTTCACCAACGTATGTGCCAAACTGCCAGTGGGCCGATTGGTTGGGTGACGGGTCCGTTTGTGAGTGCGTTTGCGGCTGGCGGTTGGCAGCTAGGGTACTGGATGGCAGGTGGTCTGCACGCTGTCAGTGCGCGGCGCGCGGAGTCAGTTGGACCCGCCGGCTTGCGAAACACCAACTGAATATCCCTATGGGCTGGACGGTTGGCTTCACATGGCGGGCAGGCCGGCGGAGCAAGAGGAGGCGCGTGACGGGTAGTAAGTGTAGCGCACGACGCCGCCGCTTTCAGGCCTTCCTCGGTGCCCCAACCCGTGATGTGCACAATGCAGAGACCGCCTGCGCGTCCTAAGCTGGATGCGCAACCCGCAGAGAACCCTTGCTCCTGGAACAACTAGAATGCATTGACTGATCTGCGTGGGTTACCGTCGTTCCCACAGGTGGGCTGGAGCCGCTCTCCTAGGAACATGGAAAATCAGAAGACAACATAGTTAGAAAGGTGCTGAGGTGATGATAACTTACATTGTAGTTCCTAGACTTCCAGACCGACTGAGACCTCATCCTTGCATGAAGTGCCTCCAGCGCATGGGAACACCGCTGCCAGGCTAAAGAAAGACAGCCGCTGCCTTAGCAGCGCAGCTGGGACGCCCGAAAACGGTTACCAAGAGAAAACAGTAGAAAAAAAGCTGCAGCAGCCCGAGACAGCCCGCCACCGCCACACGCCCGCCCAGTGCCTCATGGGAAGAATGCCTACCCAGACACAACTGACCTTCCTGCAAACGGCGCCACCCTCCAGTTCACGGCGCTATCACAACATAACACGACATGGGGAACATAACACGGGGGAAACACGACGGACACACTCACTCCTCTGAAGAAATATGTTGGAGCTCTCGCTCACCCGGCATACCGTTTACACACACGCTGCCGCGAAATTGATCCACCTTGCCGACCGTATGAGTGCGTGGAACCAAGCGACACGCTCCCGCCACCTTATTCGTGTACCGCGTCGCGCGGCTCACGCCCGGGTGCACTGCTGCATCATGTCGAAGTACCACTGGCAGGCACCCATGTCTCCGTTATGCTTGCTCATGCAATCCGCAAACGCCTTAACCTGGCCGCCGCAGGGGCCATCTGTGGGCGGCGCGTTGTAGGCAGCCGGAGCCGCGGGTGCCGGTGCGGGCGCGCCCTCGTGCACATGCTCGTGCACGACGGTGCGGGGGCCCATGACCGCATCAACAGCACGGTTGGCCAGAGCGCTACCGGTGCCCAGCGCGGCGCCTGTGGAAGGGCAGGGCGGCGTACAGGTATACGGGCCGCAGACCACGGAGCTGCGGCGAATGGTTTGGGTACACTGGCTTCGCTGCCCGTCCTGAAGGCGGCCGCCGTGGCTCACAGTCGCTATGGCAAACAAGGAGGGCCCGGAGAACACAAGAACCCTTTACAGCGTTTGTCATGGCATCGCCACCCGACGCCGAGGAAGCGCAGCAGTCGCGACGCTGCCCGTCACCACACAACAAAGCTCAATATCAAGTATAGCGAGCACGACAAAAAAGGCCGCCACAGCTCTACAAGCGCGGTATCCAGCGCCGAAGATACTGGCGACACTAGAAACCTCCGTGGCTTACCCTGCACGACGGTGCCAATCAGGCCCGACATGATGCCACCGCCGCTCGAGGCAACGGCAGGCGGAGCGGCAGCCGCTGCGGAAGGGCACGGTGATTGGGAAACAACAGGATCTCCGTTTGCAACGTCAGCCGGTTGCGGCTCCAAGGCAGTGAGACTTTGCATAAAATACATCACTTACGAGGGGCGGACATGGGCGGCGGAGCGGTAGCCTGGGGCGCGGCGGGACGGCTGAACCAGCCCCCGGACGACGCAGGCGCCGAGGCAGGCGCCGACGTGGCAGCGCTCGACGAGGCAGGAGGAGCTGCGGGAGCGGGCGACGAAGACGCTGGCTTGGGACGGGATGCGGCCGCAGAGGCGGACCGCGCGGGGGCCGGAGCTGCGAGGAGGAGACAAAAGGCATCGCGTTAAGTTGGGTCACGTCTGCCGCGACACGCTAGCCCCTTGTGTGTGTGCAGAGCGAGAAAAAAGTCAATGGCACGTGCATCAGCGCCATTGGCACCAACAGGTGGAACAGTGAGGCGAAATATGTATACTGACCAGAACGCTGGCGGGGCATTCTTGCGGTGTAACGGGAGAAGTAGGAGCAAGAGAATTCTCTTTGGAAATGCTACTCAGCCTGGGTGTATCATAGTACTACACAGTGCCGTACGACGCGCTGCATGCTGCATGTTGCACTATGCTTATGCTCCTTTCTGCATAACGAGCGACGTATATCATCCGCTCACCCTACCTCTGTGGAGCCCTGCTAAGCTGGAGAAGTCATGCTGGCATAGACTGCTTTGAAGGCCATGTTGGAGCTTGCTGAGTCATGAGCCAAATGTAGATGACACGCCGTGAACTATGGCCTTGGATTCCGAAGGAGGAGGGTTCGAGGAGCTCGAGGGCGAGGACGCGGAGGAGTTTGGCGAGGATGCTTTGGAGGAACGGCCCATCCGTGATGTTGCCCCGGTCATCCTGCGGGAGCTGCCACCGGAGAACGACGGGTGCGCGTACCCCGCGCTGCGGCCCATTCTCCTTTGCTCTTACCCTTTCTTACGGGGCTCGGCGTGTTTTGTGCGTCACAACCACATGGTATGCAGTGGCAGTAAGAAGAAGGTCAAGGGAAAGCGGAAGAAGCCTCCACCACCCATCCGCATAAACCTCAGCAGCTGCAAGTATGAAGTCTGTGAGTCGGTCATGGAGATAGGGGCGGCAGGCGTGGGCTGGGCTGGGCTCCGGAGTGTCCGTGCGTCCAGCCGCGCACTGGCCAGGACCCGTCACGGCAGCGGATCCGTGTGTACTGGAAAGGTCACCGCGCGGCCCGGGCAACGCAACGCTGGAGGGGTGTTTGTCAAAGCATGCAGACACGGGCACGGAGGCACAGGGCACTTGGGCGGGGACTGCTGCTGGGTACAAGCCTCGTGGGTCCCTGTCTCGCACCCTGCTGGGGCGTCCCAGAGGCAGGAGCTTGGACCCACATGCCGCCCTCGCCCCTCACGCCTGCCAGTGCGGATCGTGCAGCGCAAGCTGGGCTGGAAGGAGGTGGGCGACGACGAGGACTGGGAGGTGAGCCTGCTGGTATGAGGATCGCGGGCTGGAGCTGGGCCGTGCCAGGTCCTTGGAGTGCCCTGGGCGCGGCTGGGGACTTGGTGATGAGATGATGGGTATGCGCACAGCCCATGAGCTCCGCGGGGGATTGGGCGTGCCAGGGCAGTGCAGAGCGGCCTGGGCTGGCGAGGCTGTTGGCTGGGTGGCTAGGTCCGCTGGGCTGTCTGTGTCACGGTCCCTGGCCTGGGCCTCGTGAAGCTCAATCCCGGTGCGCCTGGTTATTTTGACGCGCCTCTGGAGCATTGAAGTGACCTGTGCGCGGAGTTCGCATCGGTTGCTGCATTGGACGGCGGGTTGTGCTGGCTGGTGGCGGCGTCGCTGCTTGGTGTCACCCATTGCATGGGGCTGCGGGGGCTCCTCGGACGGACTGGCATGTTTGGCACTTCGGGCCAGGCCGCCCCATGCATGGGGATACAGCGTGCTACGTCCGCCAGGCCGCCGAACACTTGCCCCCCCTGATCCGTTCCGACGACGCGCTCTCTCCTGCCTGCCCCGCAGATCTACTGGACTGACACATCCGTCAGTATCGAACGCATCATGAAGCTGACGCGCATCCAGGTGCGGGCGCGTGTCTGTAGCACAGTATTGGGGCCGGCACGAGCGTCCGCAGACGGCTCGCGCGCCTGAGCACAACTTGTCGCTATGAGCACGGCTAAAACTGCTTGGGATGCGGGACACACGAAGAGCACGGCTCCATGCACGATTGACTTGCCGATCAGGGAGGCGCTACGAGTAGCAGGCAGCTTGGTCCCCTGTGGCGTGTTGCGCATATCGCAGTGCTCTTTAGGGGTCCTGTTTGAAAACAGTGGTCCGCTGGTGATGCCGCTGTGGAGGCGCGTAAAGCAGCGGCCCGGGCGGTAAGAACCGGTGACGCACAGCTCAGCAGCGCTGCTTCCTGGAGCCTGGGGCAGAGACAGCGACTGAGGCAACAACTGCAGCACAAGGCGCGATGGGCAATGGCTGCAAGCCTACTTCTGGAGCAGCGGCTGCAGCAGAGCGCTGCGCACAACTAGCTCGTCTAGCAGGAGTACACTTCAGCGCTTGGATGGGCTGGCGGCAGTGTACGCAGCCCAAGGGAGGTCGCTGGGCAACCGGTCCCTGGCGTCGTGGACGGCAGCGCATGAGCTCGTGCCCGCGGTCGCTTCCCGCCAAAGCTGCGGCCGCTTCTCCAGCACTTATTAAGCCCTTGTGAGATCGACCTCACGATGGTGCGGCTGGCGGCGGCGTTGTAGCCGGCAGCGTCGAGGCGCACTCGTCTATGCAACTGCCCGGCCTTGAGGGCGCCTCACACAACGAACTGCGGTGTACATACTGCCACCTCACGCTGCCCCGACTGGCCTTCGTGCAGCTGTACGCCGCCGGGCTGGGGGTGAGTGCCGCGGCGTGGCGGGGCTTGCGTACGCCCCGCCGCCCCACTAGCTGCCAGGCACCTTGCCATCGCAGCTGCCATCGATATCGGACAGCTCAACCTGCGTTGTGCCCTTCGCGGCCTTCTTTGGCTTGTTGGCCAAGCGGCGGTGGCGTTAGCGAGGCGACTACGGGCCCTCCCCAACGCGGCGCTAAGGGCGCGCACACCCTTCGCTCCCGCATTCCAACTTCTGGTGAAGGGCTTGAAAGATGTATGTGGACTTTGTGCAGCCGCGGCAGCTGAAGTGGCACGTGGTGAGCGACTCGATCTTTCTTCGGCAGAACGTTGGACAGCAGTTTAACCATCTTCTTTTGGGTTTGAGTGCGGAAGGTGCACCCTGTCAGCGAGGGATTAGCCAGCGATCGGCACGCTGGCAGAGGCTCGGGACCGAAGGCCGCCGCAGGTCGTGCTGTACGCCGATGGCCGCTTGGCCTCCTGCGGCTTGTTGGAGAGAGCTAGTAGCGGCCCCGCATTGGGATTCTGCGGCGATACGTCGCCCTTTTCCAGTGGACGGTGCTGCTACGCTGGCGTCCCTCCCAAGTCGGGAGAAAAGTCGGCTGACGGCTGTGTCGTCCTGGCGCTTGCTGCCACCTGACCATTCGGCGTTGGTGCGGCCCGTGCGGTGTCAAGGCGCATGGCCTCTGCGTCATCCCTGTTGTGGGCGACTGGCCACCACCTCTCTGTCCGTGACCTCGTAGTAGCAAACGGACGTGGCGTTTCTGGAGATTGCAGCTGCGCTATAGTGACGGTTCGCTGCCTTGGGAGACCCTCTGCGCGGCTGAGCTTCGCCACCTCGGTGCTGTTGGCGCATCAGCAGCTCCGTGTGTGGGGTCACATGGGCGTTTGGGTTGCGCGTCGTCGTCTGGTCCTGTCAGGGACACCCGGGCGCTACTCGGCCCCAGCCCCTTAAATGCTGCCCTCATGTGGCTGGTAGAATATGCCAAACTGGGCAGGGTAAGAGTGATGGCTATGGCGCGCCGCGGCCTCACTCTGAACATCTGCTGGCGCTCCCCTCACCCAAGTTCTACCTTCCTCCCGGCTCGATAACAAGTGTTCCCCATTTCGTTGTCCTCCCGCTCCCCACCTCACGGTGGCTGCGTAGAAGATCAACCACTTCAGCGGCATGCTGGAGATTTGCCGCAAGCGGGCCATGGCGCGCAACCTGATGAAGATGGCGCGCATGTTCCCGCAGCACTATGAGTTCTTCCCAAAGACCTTCATTCTGCCGGGAGATAAGGAGGTGCGTGACCCGCAGCGACGCAGCGGGGCGGCATCAGCTGGAGCGACAGGCGGGGCTCCAACGCGCGGACCGTATCCCTCGAATGTCGCGCCCTTCCTTACGGGAAGAAGGCCAGCAGCTCCCGGACGTGCTGAGCAACAGTGTCGCCGCTCGTTGGGGGCAGGCGGGTTGGACAGCTGGCTTGAGATCTGTGTGTGTGGTGCCTGACATCGGCCCCGCCCTGCGCTACCCGGCCTCTGGCACACGTAGCATACCCCGTCCCGCCCCGGCGCCCCGGCCCTCGCCATTCAGGAGTTCCTGGCTGACATCCGCGCCCGCGGCAAGAAGCAGGTGTACATCCTCAAACCGGACGCGGGCTGTCAGGGCCGGGGCATCCGCCTGGTGCAGGGAGGCAAGGATGAGGTGCGAAGGGGGTGGGGCGGAGAACTGAGTGGCATAGCAGCCATTTGCGTGGCTACCCTAGGCTTGTCGACGGAGGCAGGAGATTCCACACTGCCGAATGCCACAGGGCAGGTGTGATGGGGCTAAGGGGACGGGGCACAGCTGGATGCCGTCATGCTAGGACAGAGGTTGCAAGAGGTTGCTAGGGCACCGTTGTAGTGTTCCTGGACCCTTCAGGACGCGCCTAATTTGCAACCGCTGTGGCCTCGGGCATGGTATTCGTATGAACCCACTCTTGCCCCCGCCCCTCGCGAGATGGCGGTCGGCGCGTTGCAGCACGCCCGCAACCCCCAAACTCCTCAGCGCCCGCGGATCCTCACCCATGCGCACCCCTCCAGGTGGTCGCCCGCGTGCTGAGCGAGATGGCCACCCCAAACGTGGTGGCACAGCACTACCTGTCCTCGCCGCTCCTCATACACGGCTACAAGTTTGACCTCCGCATCTACGCGCTGGTGCTGTCGTGCGACCCGCTACGGGTGTTTCTCTTCCACGAAGGGCTGGCCAGGTATGGGGAGCAGGGGAAAGAGCACCGCGGCGGATGTTTCCCAGGGAGTGCGCGGTGCGTACGCAGAGTCACCGGCGAGTTTCCCATGGGCGGAATGAGCATGGGAGGAAGGATACGACTCGGCCTCGCGGCGTGCCCGCGACTTCCCCGCCGCGCTTGCGGCCTCTGCGTGCTCCCTCGATGCGAGACCCTGACCGGCACGTCCGCACCTGCCTGGCTGCAGGATCTGTACCGAGAAGTACAGCCCGCCCAAAGCCTCCAACCTGGACGTGGCCTTCATGCACCTGACCAACTACGCGGTCAACAAAAAGAACGAGGCCTTTGTGGCGGCCGTGGCGGCCAACGCCGACAGCGGGGAGGACGCGTCAAAATGGTGCCTGGCGCAGCTGCGGCAGTACCTCACGGCGCTTGGTGAGCAGGGCGGGCGAATGTCTCCATGACCGGGCCGTTCGGAGCCCGCACATTTTCTCTAGGTGGTCCTCACTCGGCGACGTGTGCGTGAAGATCTGGGGCAAAGGCTTTGCGCTATGAAGATCTGGCTAATTGCCATGGCACTCTGGCCGCGGTTTTGGTTCTCTTTTGCATTCCCTCTTCGCGTCCCTGCCACCAAATTACCCCATTGACCTCATTGCCGGCCCCCAGGCCACGACTACAACAAGGTGTGGTCCGACATTGCGGACCTCATCATCAAGTCGCTCTGCAGCGTGCAGCCCCTTCTGCGCAACAACTACCGCTCAGTGCTGCCACCTGATAACGACGGCTTCAGGTGGGAGGGAGTAAGGATCGGAGTTAAGGGAAGGCAGGTCGTGCGCGCTGTGCAGGAAGGGGCTCTCATTTTGCGCATGGTTTGCATTGTGTCCTGTAGCTTTGCCCGCGTGCGCTTTGCACCCCCTCAACCCTGCACACGACCACGGAACCCGCGAGCGCGCTGCCAGCCCTCCCTTCCTCGCTTTGTGCCTGCGTCCCCAGCTGCTTCGAGATCCTCGGCTATGACATCATGCTGGATGACAGCCTGCGGCCCTGGCTAATCGAGGTCAACCACTCGCCCTCGTTCAACATCGACTCCCCGCTGGACCTGGCCATCAAGGAGGAGCTGATCTCCCAGACCATCGAGCTGGTGGGGCGGGGTTTGGGGAGCGCCGATCCACCACGAAGGAGATCGTGGGAGGCGTGGAGGGGAGGCGGGGCCCAGGAAAACAGGGAAGCCCTCGGACGCTTCACACCCGCCAACCAACCATCGCCTGCCTTGCTCCCGCAGCTCGCAACCAACGTCATCTTTGATGTATAGTTATCTGCCCACGCTGCGTAATCGCAGGTCCGCGTCGACCCCAAGCTCATTGCCAAGACCAAGAAGGCCGAGAGGCGTGCGGCCACCAGCAGGCTGCTGGAGCCCATGCACGCCAGGAAGGCGCAGGCAGCGCAGGCGGGCCGGGCGGCGGCGCCCTCCACCAGCGGGGCGCAGCAGGCGGACAGCAGGGAGCGGGACCGCGATCGGACCGGCTCGGGCGACGCGGAGGAGGGGGGCAGCGGAGGAGGCGGGGGAGGAGGTGGCGCGGCGGCTGGGGCGGCAGGCGGGTTTCTCAAACCACGTACCCCGGAGGAGTACGAGGCGTGGAGGTGCGCGGGCGTTTGCCTCGGATAGGGAGAGGGGTGGTCGGCGGTGGCGAGGCAGTTGGGAGTTGTCTAAACGCAGCAGAGGTGCGGAAAGAGGGTGCAGGGGCGGGGTGGGGCGGGCTGTAGCTGTTGCGTCGCGACGGCCAGTCAGCATGGTGGAAACAGGTTCCTCACTCCCACCTGCATCCACGGCTAGCGTACTGAGCGCACCCCTATCACCCCCTGCGCACGGTCCCCACAACCTCCGCAGGTCCAAGGTGCTGGCCGCTCGCGAGCGCTACGAGGCCAAGCACATGGGCAACTTCACGCGCATCTTCCCTTCGCCTGACCCGGCCAAGCAGGCGCTGTATGAGGAGCTGCTGAAGGCAAGGGCGCGGGAGCGGGGGCAACATGCCGTGAATTGGGAGGCGGCGGGTGGGCCCCAGCTGGGAGATGGGGCCTCTACGCGGGGCTGCTTCGGGGTCAGCCAGCCTGGGGACCTGCGTTGGGCGCTGCTTTTACTTCTGCACGAGATGCCGCGCGATGGGGCCGTAGGATGCCGCATTGTGATGGCACCGGTTACGGCGGAGGGCGATACGGTTAGCGCTGCCGAGCTGTGTCTCCTTGAAGTCAAACCCTGGACTGAAACCAGGGCCTCGATGTTACGTCTAACAGGGCGCCAGCGAGATATACCAGGCGTCCTTCCAAGCCAGGTCTAAGCGGCTGGAGGCTGCTGACGAAAAGAAACGAAAGGTAGGGTGCACGCAGTGTATCCGGCTGTCTGTCGTACGCGGCAGCCACTGCGAGCAGGCGTGCCTTTCTACAGCTTGATAAGGCGCAACTCCTTCAACCTGTCTCTTCACTGCCGCCGGCAAACAAGCCCGCATATTGTCCCGCCCCTGCTTCTCTCAGGAAGACGCCGAGACGGACGCACAGAAGGCCGAGCGCCTCAAGGCCCGGGCGCACCGCGACAGACTGGCGCAGATGGCGGTGGAGCGGCGAAAGATAAAGATGTTGCAGCAGCAGGTCGCGCAGGGAGGGCCGGCACTTCCAGCGTACCTCATGCCCCCGCCGCAACCATACTTGCAGCAAGGCGGCATGGGTGCCGGCGGCGGCATCCCGGGGCCGCAGCCGTCGCAGCCGCCGCAGCTGCCGGGGGCGCAGGGACAGAGCAACATGTACTACGTGCCGCTTATGCCCATGGGGCCTTACCAGTACGACCCGTCCGTATACCAGCAGTACTACATCCAACAGTCGTATTTGAACGGAGGTGGCAGCGGTGCCGGGCCCGGTGGCGGCGGACCACCGGCGCGGCTCAGCGAGGTGTACGGCGAGCGGAGTGACGGCGGCCCCAGCGCCGCCAGCAGCCGGCCGGCGTCGGCGCTCAGCAGCAGCAGCCACGTGGCTGTCGACCCGTTGGCGCCGCCGCCGGGGCAGGTAGTGGACCGGGGGCCACCGCGGGTGCAGGTCGGCCCCGTGGCGCGGACAGTGGCCAGCACCTCCTCGGCGCACCGCGCAGCGTCGCCGGCGGCTGCGGTATCGGCGGGCGGCAGTGGGCTAGGCAGTTCCATGGGTTCGTCGGGCCCCGGGGGCGGGGGGCTACACGTAGGCCAAGGTCACGGCCACCAATTAGCGCACCTGAGTGTGGTGGGGCAGCCGCACCAGGCGCACCAATCTTTACAACAAACAACACACATGGGGGCTTTGCCCCCGAACCCCTTTCTGGGGGGCGGCTCAAGACGGCCATCATCGGCCACCTCCCGCGGCTCAACCGGCCCCGGATACACCGGGCCCGGCGGCGGCGGGACTGGCTCTGGAGGTGACGGGTCTGAATGGGCTGCCCCGGTCTCAGGACACGGGAGCCACCCTTACACGCCATCTCCTTCGCCAACTTTCTCTGCGGGACCAGCCCCTGCTGCTGCAGCAGCAGGGGCTGGCGGCGCCGCCGACCGACTCGGCGGCTCCGGCGCCGCCGTCAGTAGCCACAGCTTCAGCCACGGGCACACCACGCCCATCCATCAGCTCCAGCAGCACTCGCCAGCGACCGCTCAGCCGCTGCCCGTCCGACCAGTCTCAGTCGGGAGTGCTCACAACCACGCTCGGCACGCTCACGGGAGCAGTCCCGTTGAGGCTACCGGTTCTGCACCTTACGGTCCAGGTGAGGGCCTGTCCACGGGGTATCAACGGGGGATAGCAAGGTTACGAGCTGGAAGGCTGGGTGATGGATGACGGGCCACAACGATGTAGACTCACTGGTAACGAAAGAAGTGCGGCGGGATTGTTCGTGCATGAGGTGTGCTCCGACAGCCGTTTGGGTCTGAGCCGTATGAGCCGTAGGGCATGCATTCTGGCAGTCTTACGCGGCATGACCCAAGTGAGGCCTCGGCTGGCAGTAGCCGTTGCGCCCTCTCCCCCTCTCCCGGCTGCCGTATACCACTGGGACCATCTGCCGCTCTGCCTGCCTTGACTAAGGCGACCCGTCGCCTTCTCCCCACGCTATGATTGCCCGCAGTCGGAGACGGATTCTGGCCTGCGGACGTCGGGCAGGGCGGCCGAGAACACCAGCAGCAGCAGCCGGGGTCTGTGTTCGGCGCAGGGCCGGGGGCGGGGACGGGGACGGGCCCGGGGCGGGGCCTCTCTCTCGCCCGCAGCCGGCCGCCTTCCGCCTCTTCCGTCCCTGCCAGTATACGGGACAAGCTTCAACCCAGCGCCGCAGGCGGTGGCTCCGGGTCGGCATCAGCCGGCGGGGGCGCAGCCGCAGCCGCCGTCACCGGGGGCAACACAAGCTCAAGCGGGACCTTTCCCTCGCCAAGCCTGATGCGGAAACAGTCAATTGCGACCTTGTTAAACAATAGCACCGCCGCCGCTGCGGCGACGTGGGACGCCGCAATGGCCGCCGCTGCGGTGGCGTCGGGGCAGGACCCGGACAGCCTGGCCCAGTATCTGGGCCCGCGGCCGCGCAGTGCCGGCCAGGGGCTGCGCCCCACCTCCGCCGGCGGAAATAGCAGCGCTAGCGCCGCCGCCGTCCCCGTCGGCGCGCTGCAGCGCTCGCCGTCTCCGGCACTGGCGGCCTCGCCGCCGGCAGTGTCAGCGTTGGCTGCGGCGGTGGCGGCGCTGAGCGCACAAGGCGGCGCGCCGGGCTCTGGGGCCGGCGGTGGAGGCGGTAGCAGGAACGGTGGTGAGCGCTCCTTCAGCTCCGAGGCGTACCTGGTGGGCCTCGCCCACGTGCTGGGCCAGGCGCCGCCGCCGTCGGCTCAGCAGCAACAGCAGCTGTCGCAGCAGCAGCAGCAGCCTGCCCTACCTCATCAGCTGGCGCAGCCCCAGCTTCGGCATGCCACCCCGAGCTCGCAGGGGCCGAGTGCCACCAACAGCCCCACGGCTCCGGCGCCCATCGTCACAAACCTCTCGGGTCTGTCCCTGGCGGCGGTCAGCAGCGGCCGAGCCTCGCCTGCCAGCCGGCCGCCGCCATCGGGGGGTTTCGGGACGGGTGGGATGGGCGGTGCCGGTGGTACGGGCGGGCGAGACGCGGCCGGCGCGCGGGACGCGGCCGGCGCGCGGGACGCGGCCGGGGCTGCGGCCAGCGCGGCAGCAGCGGCCGCCGCTGCAGCGGCAGCGGCGGTGGCTTCGGTGGTGCCGACGGGGCGTGCGTACAAGCAGTCCCGCAGCCCTGGGTCGCCCATGCACCCGATTCTGGCAGCGCTGACGGCAGCGGGGGGCTCGCAGAACGGCATGGCCGCGAGTCACATGTCAGGCCGGCTGCGCGGGGCCGAGGAGGACTTCTCCGCCGCCGGGCCCATGCTGGGTGTGGAGGAGCCCGCGCCCCTGATGTACCAGCCACTGGGCTTGCCGGACACCGCAGGGGACCGTAAAGCGGGCGCTGCGACGGGCCGCAATTGGTCGGCCTCGTCTCCGGTGGGCGCTGGCCCGCAGGGCAGTGCGCGGCAACGCTCCTTGAATGGGCCGCTGGCGGGAGCGGGCGCTGCCGGCGGGGGCACGGGCGGGGGTACCGGCAGCGCCACCGGCCCCAACGGCATGACATCGCGCCCGCCAGTGTATCCGCCTCCGGGCGGCAGCCCGGGCTTGCGCGCCGCTGGCGGTGGGCCTGCCTCGGGCCGCGCCGGGACAGCGATTGGCGGCGGCGTTGGCGGGACCAAAGTGGGCGGCGTTGGGAACTCCTCCGCGCGGCTCAACGCTTCCGGCTTGGGCGCCGCGCTTTCCCCATCGGGCGCCGTGCCGCACCCCGCGCTGGGCGGCGCGGGTGGTATGCTGATGCGCAGCGGGGCAGCTGGTGGAGGCGGCGGCAGCGGAAGCGGGGCGGGCGGAGGTGGGGGCGGCCTGGCAGTGATGCAGGAAGGGGTGGAGGGGCTGCAGCTCACGGCGACGGGCATTGGGGTGGAGATGAACACTCAGCTGCGGAACGCCGCTTTAGCTGCTCTGAGCAGGAAGGGGCTCGCAGTCAAGGGCAGGAAGGTGACCCAGACGTAAGCGAATACAACAGGTCATGCGGGTTGGAGTTTGCGGGTTACGGCTGTCGTCGGCGAGCGGTGACCACTTATCAGGCAGGCTGTGTGTTCGCGTTTGCTGACAGATGTTCTTAGGATGGGTGTCAAATGTTCCCACGATATGCTATACTGTAGGTACGCTGTACTGGGGGCTTGGGGCGCACGGGGGCTGCGCAGTCGCCCGTGGCCCAGCAGGCGACGTGGTTGCGATCCGAGGGCGCATCGCGCGATGAACGTACACACGCCATACCCTGCACAACACGTTAAAGGAAGCACGATTTGTCGATATCTAACCATAATGCGCGTACGTAAAGTCGTGAGCATGAGTACCGCCATTGTTATGTATAACTCTGTGCACGTTTGGAGTGTGTCCCGAACTGACCTTCAGGGCAACGGTGCGCTGCAATTACTGCCTCCTGGTCTTCGTATCCTGGTCATTCGCCCCAGTGGCCGAATGCTGGGTACGGGCTAATGCGGAACGGAAGCACGTGAACAGGTTCTGGTACATGGACGTACGCCATATCTATAGGTTGACGGCAAGGCTGTCGACACGGTGCTTTTGCTCATTTGACTCGCAACTGCTGCTGGCGTGAAACCGCTGGGACCAGCCCCCGCATTGGGGATGTGGCATGCCCCAAGCGGGTTCAGTGAAGGGGCCAGGGGTCCCGACCCAACACACCGCATAGGTGCTGGCTGACGGAGTATGTGGCACCGTCCGGCCGCTCAGCGGCCCGGTGCGTGTTACCCGGGCTGACGGCATGATACCCGGGACAGCGAGCAATGGTTACGGCGGGTTGCGATGTAAGCGTGAATGTAAGGACGCCCTCCCCCGAGTCGCGCGCTGGACCTTAGACCTGCCACTTCGGGGTACGACGTACGAGTGCCTGGAACGCGCACGGGGCTACTCCTCGCGTCCCGCCCCTTGACGCTCTGCGCAGCCGTCACGCCACCATTCCGTACACATGGGATATCTTTACGTTTACTGAACAAACAGCCGAGTGGCTGTGACCGTGACCGCCCGGCGCGGGCCCTGGCTATTGACGCGAACCATTCTCCAGGGCGCGGAAGAGCAGATCCCAGGCAACGGGCAACGTCTTAAATAGCATGCCTGAGCCTGGTCAACTGGGGACAGAGAGGAGGTGCTGGCGGACGGCAGGCCTAGGGGCCCCTAGGGGGCATGGGGGGGCGCGAAGTACGCCGCTGCCTTGTTGCACGGCAGTATTCTGGGCAAAGCGCTTAATTGGCATTGAAGGTTGACAACCTGTGCCCCTGGCGATCATGGTGGCTTGCAGCGTCCGGCGAACTGCCGCCCGTACGAGTCCCCTCCGCCTTTCCGCAGCGCGTGTCAGGCTAGTTGTTTATTGAACTTTGATATTCTAGATTTTGCGTGCAATTCCGAGCTTCACTTTCAAGGACACGGTTTCTTAGTCGCAATCGCACCTCGCGCCCTTCCAGTTCCCCATCCACTGAAAGTGCAGGCTGCCATGGGCGACAGTGGCCTAGTGTCACATTTTGCATGTAAGCATCATTATCGGCTTGCATAGCTGGCCCGTTCCCCCCGGCGTGCCCGGCATGACAAGCAGGGCATGGACGTCCATAGCGTCGACCCAGCAGCTGGTCAACAGTTTCTGCTTTCTGAAAGTGTAAAATACATGCGCCGTATCTTCATTTAACTTGTCTGATGTGCAAGTGACTGCGGTCGGGCCTTGCGCCTATCCCAAGCAGATGCCTCTCAAAGCGGAGCCCCGCCGCCAAGCTCCGGCAGCCAAGAGCTGTTCATGGATATTCTTCAGGTATACCGTTTATATACTCAGATATAAGCAATGGGTACGAGTGCACGTACGACTGCGTTACCCGCTGCGACCTGCGTACACCCGTGAATCCTGCTGTGGCCGTCGCCGCCACGCCCGAGGACACGCGCAAGCCCCTAACCTTAACTTGCACACATCACATCCTGAGCGAAAGCACCAAAGTGCAAGCGGCTGTTGCTTGGTCAGCACACGTTGCAATCCTTCGAGTGCAACACGCTTGAGACTGGATGTCCCTTCTCCTCCCCGCGTTTGCGCTTGCAGGCTACCGGAGCTGGCCCCAACGCCAGTGGTGGGAACTTGTCAGACGAGCCGCTACCCAGCTTGAATATGAGCGGGAACTTGGACGGACTGCTGCTGTCGATCAGCCCGGAGGAAATTCAGAAGGTATGCCGCCATCAGAGGGACGGTTCCGAGTAGAGGTGCTGCCGCAGCAGCTGGGAAGAAGACAGACGACCTGGGAAACTGGTCAGGCATGAAAAGGTGGCAAGGCCAGGGCGCTGCCGGGAAGCAAGTACCGCCAGCTAGCTGCCCCGAACACAACAGCTTCCAGCCCCCCACCCTAGTGACGTTGGTGCTGCGCAGCTGCGGTGCGCCTGCGTTGTTATTCCTTGCTGCGGTTGCCGTTGCGCATAGTTGCCGCCGCGTTTCAGTCCCCCATTCGCCCCTCCCCCCATCTGGCATGGCCATGGCGTCGGTGGCGGTTCAGGCAGCCCCATCCTCGCCCTCGCCTCCACGCCTTGAGGCCCCTCCGTGGGCCCCTCCCCTATGTCTCCTGCCCTCCAGGTGCTCAATATGCAACCTGCGGCACTGTCGGCCCTCAGCATCCAATCGCAAGGTGCCGACCAACCGCGCCACGAGACCCAGGCTTCCCCCGTCGCGCCGACCGACGCCTCCGCCGGCGCCCTCCTGCACCCGTCCCCTCCTCTAAGCGAGGCGGCACCGCTGCAGCACGCATACCCGTCGCTGGGCCAGGCAGACGCCCTTCTGCCAAGCTGCCACCGGGCCGCCACGCCACCGCTCACCGTTCCGGAGCCATGGAACCAGCCGCAGGCCTTCCTCGGGCAGATCGGCGGCCACCAGACGCTGACGCCGCAGCTCCCACCGCAGCCTTCATCGCCTCAGCAGCAGCAGGAGCACCAAGCGCGCTCACCGTTCCGACCTGCGGAGCCCCTTGCCGGTTACACTGCACACGGCGAAGCAAACTACACCGCACCCGACACGACGGCCGCCATCTGCTTCGGTGGCTACGGCACCACCCACTCGGGTGGACCCGTTGAGTCTAGTCCCGCAAATACCGCTGCCGGCGGCGGCGGGAGCTTTACGTGCAGCGATGGCGGCGCCGCCGCACGCGAGGAAGCCAACTGCGACGGTGCCGACTTTGGCCCTGCGCGGCCCCGCTCCAGCTCGACCCAAATGCTTGATGCGATGATGGTGGCACTTAAGGGCGACGATGGAGAGGCCGGAGGCATCTTCACGGAAAGGGGCGGCTGCTGGGTGCAGGGCGCACCAGGAAGCACCGCAGCCGGCTCCGCCAGCCACGGCAGTCTCAGCAGCCACAGCGTCAGCGAAACACAGAGCCACAGCCATCACAGCCCGAGCCACGAGCACGGTCTCAGCCACAGCAATAGCCACAGCCACAGTCATAGCCACAACCAGGGCCCCTGCCACAGCCACGGCGGCGGCGATGAGGTGCAACAGTCGGTGAGAGGGGTTGGCCTTAAGATTGCAAGGTTACAAGGCCCGGGCCCCGCACCCTGGGGCACGGCCTCAGGGAAGCATTACAAGTCGCCAGGAACGGAAGCCACTGCAGTCGTAACACTTGAAAGCGGAAAAAGATGGAATGGGCGGGCAGGGAGCAGGCATAGGGACAGCAGCGGCAGGGACTGCGTGGCGAGCCCGTGAGAGTCGCTGTGGGCTTTGCAGTGACAAGGCTAGTGCGACGGTAACCTAGATAAAAAGGAAACACTGCAATCGGGGAGCCAAACCTAGGTAGGGCCCGTACGCACGGAAAGGATAATCACCTTAAGCTCTTCCGGTTGCACGAACGAGAGCTGCACCGCTTCCCGCTTCGCCGATGGCCCCTTCCAAACTCGCTCTCACCCTGGCCCCGTTGCCCCCTCGCTGCAGTGGCTGGCAACCGCCCATGGCACCGCCTACGTCTCTGCCCCAGACGACCATGCCGCCTCGCCGCCTCCCCCGCTCCACAGCCCCGCGAACGGCCCCTACGCCCCCGCCCACCACAGCCCACCCCACGCCCACACGCGTGACTACAGCGCACTACCGGGAGCCGCCGCCGCCAGTCCACAGCACCGCGCCGCCCGCGGTGAGGCCCTCAGCACCAACAGCGGGGACAGCGGTCCAGCGTCAGCGTCGCAGGGCATGCCACCGTTGCCGCCGCTGCTGGTGCCGGGCGCGTGTGCGGGCGACGCCGTGACGCGCTTGGGGCTGGGCGGCCTGGACGACGTGTACGGGCACGTCCCCGGCAGCAACGGAGGCGGCGCGTCGGTAAGTGAGCGCATCCGGTGCTTCAGCCGCCGCCGGAAAGTGCGACGGGTGACGCCCCCCCTCGTACCAGATATTGTGCGGACAGACCCTCCGGCACAAGTGCCCAGCATCGTCCCATCAGCCACTAGCCGCCACTCCTTGCTTGTCGCCTGGCCCATAACCCTTCGCTGTACCACGGCTCTCGTTCGCCCCGGCCCCACGCTCCCGCTCCCTTTCCTGCTCCCTGTTGCCGCCGACTCTTCAAACACGCCAGGGCCACTCCTCCGTCGCTGGTGCCGCTGCCGTCGCGTTGGGCCAGGCCGGCTTGGGCCCTCAGCCTGGACCTGGGTCCTACCTTGCCGCGACGGTTCAGCTGCTCCACGACTGCAAGCTGTACAGCCCCGACCTGGCCCCCGCCCCAACCGTCACCCACGCGGCGCTGGGCGCGGCAACCGCCGGCTCCGGCGCTGGTGTGGGCGGAGGCCTGGCAGCTGCGCCGGCTCCGGTCCTGGTGTGGACAGAGACGGAGCGGCGCGCGGCGCAGTCGGCGGCCGTGAGCCGCTTCATGGTCCAGTCGGACCGGCTGGTGAATGAGCTGGGCTGCCGGGCTTTTCGCGGGCATGGCCACCGCCCTTTGCGTTCAATGCCCTTTATCCACGGACTCCGCGCCCCCGCAATCTCGTGGCCACACAAGGGGCGCGCGGGCCCTGCGCGCCTGTGCACCTTCGGATGTGTGGCCCGGCAGTGCGGCAGGAGTAGCAGCGCCGCAGTCCCTTCGGCACTCTTTGTGGCCAGCGCTGCCCTTTCCCAGTCACCCGCCCCGGCTTTCCTCACGGCGCTGCCACACTCGACACTCCCGTTCGCTCCACCTTCCTGCCCCGCTCTGCCCTTCGCCGCCCCCCTCGCCGCCCAGATCACCGAGCTGCTCACCCACCTTGGCTTCAGCGAGGCGCAGGCAGAGGCCGCCATTCAAGGTGGGGAGCTGAGGGCTGGTGGCGCCGGGTGGTCCACGCAGGGAAAACCCCACCAACCCGGGGCGAATGAAGGGGGGGGCAGCAAGGCCAGGAAGTTGGGCCATGTGACAACGCTGGTGGGTCTGCAGGACATGGGCTCACACTGTGCTGTGCCACCGACGCAGGCTGGCGCCAAAAATCCCGCGTTGGTCCCGCCCTGGCCAATACATTCACCATGAGCCAATCATTCGCAGCTGCCGCTAACGCCCCCGGCCAGCTACAACCGCCCTGCCGGACCACGCAAACAAACGCGCAGGTTCGCTGTCGGCCTTCCCGGGGGCCGCGGCCAACGTGGTCAACCTGGTGCTGCGCCTGAGGTCCAGCCTGCTGTCGGCGTACATCCGCCACCTGGACACAGGCGCCGCAGCGGCCAGTCGCGGCAGCAGCGGTGGGGGCGACAGCGACGCGGTGCTGAGCGAGCCGGCGGCGGCGCTGGCGCAGCTGCAGGTGCACAGCGGGGTGGCCGACTCGCTGCTCCAGATGCTGCGCGCGCGCTTCAGGTGCGCCGCGCCCGGTCGCTGCTGGACGTGCGTACATGGCCGCATGCCTGTCGATGCCGCGTACCTGTCCTGCCGGGCGACACGTGTGGCCTGGATCAGCAGCACCGCCGCCATTCAACCATGCGCGGTACTCCCGTCCAACCCTAACCCCCGCCCATCCACCCTCCCTTCGACTCTGACTCTGGGCCCCCTCTCGTGCCCGCCCGCCCGCCCACAGGTCCAGCGCCTGCCAGCTGTGGGCTCTGGCCAACATCGTGGACCCGCGGCCCCCCCGGCCCATCAAGCTCAGCCTGGCGGCGTACACCGGCAAGACGAGCAAGCAGGTGGGCACAGTGAGGGCCCGCCGGGTCGGGAGAATGGGCGAGGAACGCGGGAGGGGCGGGGTGACCGTGTGAGAGCTCGGGAAGACCTGGGCTCTGCTTCCGCTCCTGCGCAAGGCGGGGGGCAAGGCGGGCCGTGAGTGCTGTGACCCGGTTCAGGTTCAGGTTCAGGCGGGTTCCTTCTTGCAGCTTTTCATTTCAAGCAGTGGGGAAGCAGTGCGTTGGCATCTTGGCGATGTGCGGGGCTTGTCTCCCTGCTCGCCTGCCATGCAGGTGACCGACTGGTTCACCAACTGGCGGGCCCGCCACTGGCGCCCCACCATCATGGCGCTGGACGTGGAGGGAAGCGCCGGAGCCGGAGGGAAGGACGTCGGCGCAACGGGTGCAGGGCGTGGAGGCGGTGGCGGCGACCGGGCCGTACGGCGGCGCGACCTGGCAGAAGAGGCGGACGAGTACGGTGATGCCGAAGGAGATTTCGGCGGGGGCGAGTCGGGAGGCCGAGGCTTTGCGTGATATGCCATTCCTCGCGTGCCTGCTATGGCATCGCATGCTGCTGCATCGCCTGCTCCGGCATCGCG
Source organism: Gonium pectorale (assembly GCA_001584585.1). Lineage (NCBI taxonomy): Eukaryota > Viridiplantae > Chlorophyta > Chlorophyceae > Chlamydomonadales > Volvocaceae > Gonium > Gonium pectorale. The sequence continues at coordinate 3,822 of LSYV01000283.1, read as the reverse complement.
TGCGAAGGTGCGATGTCCGGAGGCTGCGTTGCGTTTGGCGACCGGGGTTGTCCGACCAGCGTCTCGGTCACTGCAGGCTGCCAGCTTGGGCCAGGCGGCCACCAGCTGATCTCCGGGGGCCCTGCAGTGCCGCCCGTGCACACCAAGGGGCCTGTTGCGTTGCGCCCGCCGTGGCCCTTTGAAACATGGATTGCGTCAAGCAGCATCTGCGGCGAGAACATCCCTGCCTGCGATGCTGAGGGGGATGCTCTGGTGGTAGGTTAGGGTGAGCGCCGCTTGGGAGTGCCGTACACCATCCTCGTGTGACCAGGGCACCATTGCCTTGTACAGTATCGTTGGAAACCCTAACTGGTATTATGCTGCATGTACCCGTGAAAGCCGGGGAGCCCATGGATAGGTTGTGAATGCAGTAGTCCGAAGGTCCCCCCTACCTGCTTGCACGAGGAGCACAAGGGGGTCGCAATGCGCTGGAGCTGTGGCCTTGGATTCCGGCGCCTCCCGGAGAGGCTGCCCTGGCATAACGCATAGTCACGGTGCGGGCAGGGGCTCGCGTTGAGAGCTTGGTGTGCAGCTGGCGAAACCCCACGGAGTGTGCGCAGCGGGCAGGGGCGGGCTGTGGGGCACTACGCTGGCCGCGACACAGGCTGCGTGCGTGCGGCACGGGGGACCGGACGGGTGTGCCGGACGCTGCGCTTCTGCCCTTGCGGAGGGAGTCGAGGCTGTCAACCGATACCAGACTCATTTTTAGTTGTTCACGGGGACAGGGGGTTATCCGGCATTCTTGAAGGGTTGCGGAAGGGCGCATCGGGCATCCGCCATCCCAGCCGTCCCAGCTGCCAGCCTCCCGCCATCCGGGATACCCATGTAACGCATCTAGTCCGCAGCTGGCTTTGGCTGGCGCGCAGTACATTCGCGTGCCTCTCGTACGTACCCGACCCGGCTATCCATCCTTGCCCTGCCTTACCACCCTCGCCTAGCAAACTGTCAAACACCCTTATGTTCGGCGGACATAGGCCAAGCCCAGCATACCAAGTCGCACCGTTGAAAGAAGAGAACCAGAAACGGGGAAGGCAGCCTCTACGGACATACACTGTGCGACGTGGGGCACGAGTAATAATTCTTGCCGGGCGCTTAGCGCGGCCTTGCCCCGTGGAATGTTTCTGTGTGGCATATTGCTCTGTACGCGTCATGCCTAACCAGCCTTGGTTCCCGACCGAAGGGAGTGAACCCCTGGATTGAGGTGGACGGCGGTGTCACGCCCGAGAACGCCTACAAGGTGCGCAATGACTTCGGCCGTGAGCGCGTTACAAGATGCCAATGATTAGTGTTGTCGTACCCGTTCTTGAGGCGGGCGCCAACGCCATCATCGCTGGCTCGGCGGTCTTCAAGGCCAAGTCGGACCGCGATGGTAAGAGCCCGGACTCTGAACCGCATGATGCATAAGATCCATGTGGCGTCGGCTGCGGCACCTCTGCAAGGTCACCGCATGAACATGTTCTGCACCGAGCCGTAGAGCTCCGGTGTGATTCTTTCTCCTGTTGATACCTCGTCCATGGCCTTACCTTTGTGCGGCTTCCCCCATTCGCTTGTCCTCACAGCCATCCACGGAATTAAGGTCAGCAAGGCGCCTGTCGCCGTCATGGCGTAACTCTACGACATGCCAGCAAGTGACGGAGGAGCGGACGGACGCGTGTCCCGTATTAGGAGATTGAGAGCAGAGTTGTTATCGGGGGCAGCGGTGGAGGGGACGAGGGGTTTCAAGTAAGGCGGTGTGCGCTGTGACTGCATGCGTGACCGGATGACCAGAAGTAAGTAGAGCTGAGATATGTCTGCGCTGGCAAGTTGCATGCTGCGTTTACATGCGGTGATGTTGTACGGGGAGGGAAGACAGCGGGGGGTTCCATCCAGCTGCGGGAGTGAGTTGCTTCACCCGGCACATCCTGCATCTTGTGGAGTGGGCCTCCGCAATCCAGATACCCCTCATCCGGCATCCCCACCGGGGCATCTGGCATCTGTTCCAAAACGGGAACCTGGCATTGGTTAGATTGGTCAATGCCCTCTGCCTTTCGGGCCCTTGTGTTTGATGTGAACGAGCCCTGGATCACGCGCTCGATTTTGGCGCCGCCATGACGTACGGCCAGGGCAACACTTCCGGCTTGGGCCTTAAAACAGCTGATTGATCCGCGGATTAGTGCTCGTGCTCCAAGCACCAGTGCCAGGGGGACTCGAGTAACGCCGGCTTCTGACGCGCGCGTGGGAGCTTCGCCCAGAAAACAAGGAGGCAAACTTCGTCTGATCGGGGGACGCCATAAGCTAACGCATGCTGCTTCTGGTAGGGAGCTGACCCTCAATCTGCGCGCCCAACTGCCGGCCCAAGGTTACGGGCCCCTGAGGGTTTCTGGTTGCGGTAACGAGGCTTGCGCCCTCATCTACGCGAGCTTTACGCGCACACGCGAGAAACCCAGGCACACCCTAGAAACTCAGCACCCCATTTTGACGATGCCTTGGTTGGGACCCGAGAAAGAGCTGAGAGTGAGCCGAGCACCACTGCCGGTTTCTGTCTACAGGGCATCTGCAAAAGTTTGAAAAGGAAAAGGCGCAAAACGCGGGCCTTACGGATACGGGGCTACGACGGAACTCAGAACGGGTGATATACCTCACAAGTCATACGCGGTATAATATAGACAACTGTCGAACTTCTTGCATACCCAATCTCTGTCACCGTCCCCTGTCAACCCTCCGACCACTCCGCAAGCAGCATGGCCCAGCCAGCCTCGGGCGCTTGGTCCACGGGCTTCTGCAGTTGGTGCGCGGAGCCTGGCGGCTTTGGCACCTGTCGTAAGTTCCTTTTCCTGTTCAGTCCTTGCGGTTCTGTCCTGGCGCTGGCATTGCGCGCCGCGGCTTTCATTCAAACTTTGCCCTCCCTCCCTCCCCCCCTCCCTTGCTTGCAGTGTATGCCTACTGCTGCCCCTGCTGTGCCTACGGTAGCACCGTCCAGAAGCTGCCCGCCGACGTGAGTCTTTCGTAAGGAGCTCCTCGCAATACGTGATGTGTTGCTGCGCACTGATATGATTCTCTTCCAGCTTGATGTGGTTCTCTTACGGAGAGGCTGTAGCGATAGTCGTCGCCCGCACATACTGCGTTAAGAATGGCCTTATCATGACGGCCTTAGTTCTGCTGATGGGACGTGCGTTCTGAGGTCGACACGATAAGAAGTGCAAGAGCGTCTCGACAAAAGTTGAACTAGGACCGGAACCTTGACTCACCTTTGACCAACGTGTCCGCGCGCCACCGGAAACGGCGTGTGCAGGCAGGCTTGGCATGGGGTACATGAAGATCTCAGTCACGCTTGACCCACGTGCCCGCGCGCCAGCCGCCGTAAGCATGTGTTGCGGTCTACCGCACGCCACTTACCTCCCACCCCCCCCTTTCTCTCCATCCTTCCGTCTGCAGGGCGTGTGCTGTGGCGGGAACTGTTGCGGCGCCTGCTGCTGCTACTCGATGCTGTGGGCGCTGGGCTTCTGCTGCCTGATGCACATGCAGGTTGGTTCAGAGGGGTTCCCTCGGTTTACGGCATTCCGGGAGGTAGAGAGGCCCGTGTCTGCTTCTTGCCACAAAACTAAATGAAATAGCAACAGGAACGGTCGTACACACCCGAAGGTGCGACGTTGCCAGTAAGGCGGTGGGTACAATGCATGGCGGGTGACGGAGAAGGGCAGACGGGCCCTCCCGGTGTAGGGCAGCGGCGAAGTTCCCTGGTGATGAGATGTGGAGGCGGCAAACGCGTCACTGAATAGCTTTGCATTGGGTGTATGTGATTGA
>LSYV01000279.1:0-18864 GCA_001584585.1 Gonium pectorale | reverse complement strand
CGACTGGCCCCGGGTGCCCCGAGTGCCAGCACATCCGGCCCCGGTGCCGCCGCCGCTAGCCCGCGCGGCGGCCACGGCGGCCACCGCGGCCGCCGCCTCCGCGACAGCCTCTGCGACGTCCCGGGGTGCAGCCGGCGGCGCCGTCAGGGCGGCCTGCTGCGCAGCTGCAGGCACCGTGGCCGGCTGTGCCGGCGCCGGCGGCTCCAGCGGTAGTGCTGCCGGCTCGAGCGCCGCCGGCGGCGCGAGGGGAAGCCCGCTCCAGGCGGTGTGGAGGTGTTGGTGGTGCAGGAGCTGGTGGTGCGCTTGAGAGTGGTGAAATGATGGCACGGCGCCGAAGGGGAAGGCGGAAGCTGTGTTCGAGCCACGGCGGACGCAGGCAAACCGGGGGTGTCATGGGGAGGGGGACGAGTCAGCCAAGTTCAGCTTACACAGTTACCGGCACGCTCCGACGGGGAACTCGTCGAGCCTTGGGTAAGCACATGCATGAGCCTATCAGGGCTCTCCTACCACACACGCCCCAGTGACAGCACCTGCCCAGCTACTGACCCTGGAGACCGTAGGCCGGAGGGGCGGCTTGAAAGGCGTGTGCAGTAGGGCCCGCAGCGCTCCCCCGGCCCGGCGGAAAGGGCGGAAAGAGCCCGGCCGCTGCCGCTGCTGCTGCCGCGGCCGCTGCCGCCGCCTCGAACACGGCGGGGCCTACCGATCCCACGACAGCGCCGTTGCCAGCGATGGTGGCGGCCTGCCCGGACGCGCCCGCCGCCAGCGCCGTGGCCACCATCGCGCCCGTTTGGCTGCCGCCTGGCGCCTCACTCACTGCGCCCGGCCCCAGCGCCATCGCCGTTTCAGCCGCGAGGGCGGGCAAGGCCTGCGCCTGCACGGCGGCAGAAACGGCCACCTGCTGCGATGGCGCCAGGGCGGGGGCCACCGCCGAGCGCTGTTCCGCAGGGGTTAACCCCTGGACGGCTTCTGCTGTGCCGGGGCGGTCGGGGTGCACCCCAACCGGGGCCGCCAGCGGCACCGCAGGCGCAGGCAACGGAGCCGCCACCGCCGATGCTGATGCGTCTGGCACCACGGTCGCCGTAGGATCCGCGGAGCCCGGAGGCAAGGTCGTAAGTGCAGCTCCGGGACCAGGAGGGCCCGCACCACAACGGCGTGGCAACGTGGACTCGGCCGAACACCCGTCGGCCGCGGCCGCGGCCCCGGCTGCCCCAGGCAGCACGTGTTGGGCGAGCGGGTGCAAAGCGTACGGTGCCGTGAACGCCGCGCCTCCCTCTGTCCGTGGTCCGCCCTCTGCGGCGATGCCAACCGCTGCACAGGCATCTGCGTCGCCGCCGCTGCCTTCCGCACCGGCGCCGCGTGGTCCCCCGCCGCCCGGGCCCACGGGCACCATCACGGCTCCTGCGGCCAGCATGGAAGGCGGCAGCTGGGGCGGGGGCGGACCGGGCAGCTGATGCTCGCATTGTGCGCCGTGCTCGCCCGATTGCTGCTGCAGTGGCTGCGACCGCGGCATCTGTGGCTGGAAGTGAGGCCGCGGGGCCTCCTGTTGCGGCAGCGTCTGGGGCCGCATATGGGGCTGCACTTGTGGTTGCGGCGGCGCCGGTGCGACAGCGGAGCAGTGCAGCGCACCTGCAGTCGGCGGGCCATGTGGCGGCGGCGGCGGCGGCGGGCCATGTGGCGGCGGCGGCGGCGGCGGCGGCACCGGCTGCGCGCTCATCCGCTGTCGCTTCGGGTCTCGCTCCGGAGCGTCGCTGTCCGCCGCCCCACCGCCCCCGCCGCCGTCGAGGGTCACCGCCTCGTGTGCGGCAAGAGCAGCCCTGGCACCAGCGCCACCACCAACAGCATCGGGTGCGGCAGCCGGGGTGGAGAGCCCCGCAACACCGGGACGACTCCACGCCGTTGCGAGCGCCGCGCCGGGCGCCAGCGCTGCCGCCGGCTGCTGCGGTGGCAGCGTGGAACCCAGCTCACAAGCCAACGGCAGCGGAGCAGGCGGGCCATGTACAGCAGCGGGTACGTGTGCCAGCGGGGTATGGGGCGGCACCAGCAGGTGTGGCAGCATGATGAAGTGGTGTATGGGCATCGGGCAGTGTCCCTGGCCCTGTCCCTGGGACCCCGCGCGTAGCGCCAGGCCGTTCACAAGCCCGGCCGCGTAGGCTGCGCTGATGCTGCTGGCATCCAGCTCCGGACCGCATTGGGCTGGGCTTAGGGTGGAGCGGTGCGCAGGCCTGGGCTGAGCAGCCGTTGCCACCGCAGCAGCCGTCGGGGCATCCGCGGAGGCGCCAGGGGCAGCTTGGGCGGACGAGGCTGCCATTGCAGCAGCAGGAGGCCCGCTGGGAGGCGCTTCTGCTGGGTCTTGTGCGCCGCCTGCACATGAAAGCGTGCAGACAAGTCAAGACGCATAAGCCGCTCACCGGCATGGACGCGGACGCCGCAGCGACAGCGCAGGGCCCGCGGACCGTCCGGATGGGCGCACCTGCGTCCGATGGAGCCGTGTGACCGTCTCCGGCGTCTCCTGCCTTCCCGCCTCCACCTCGGCCGCGTTCCCGCACGGCGTAGGGGGCCCCCTGGTCTTCGCGAGCCGGCCCCGCCTCGCCTGCTCCGGTATCTGCGTGCCTGCCGGCAGCCCCGCTGGCGCCAGCCTCGCCGACAAGGGACGCACCACGGCATGCCGCGGCCGGGCCCGCGACGCCCTGCCCGTTAGCACGGGGCGTCAGCCCCAGGCTCAGCACGTAGGCTTTGAGCACGGAATGGCCTGGAGGAGGATCGCCAGGAGGGTCAGAGCTGTCAGGCCCGCAGGGGGTCCTAAACGCCACTGCTGGGCATCTTGCATTAGGCGCCACCTGGAACGCAGTCTTCTGCCCATCTGGACGCACGAGGTCCCCATTTAAAACAGCACACAGTCACCATGCTTCTGACCTTTGGGCCGGGATGCAACGCCCCCTGGGAGATGCGCCTGCTGCGTGCCAGGGCGCCCCGGGCCCTGCGAGGGCCCCCGCGGCGGCTGCAGCTGCTGCAGCGGGTGCGCCCGGCCGTCGGCCGCGGGCTGCTTGCCGGCCTTCCGCCTCATCGTGCTGAACCAGCGGTTCTGGGGCACAGGGGCTTTGATCTCAGTGACCGGGGCGTTGCTCTATGGCATTTGCAGGTGTTGGCGGCAGCGGTATGACTACGGGGCAGCCGCAACGTGCTGAGCGGTTGCTTACAAGGCGGCACTGGGGCAATCTTGCAACATATGTTCAAAACACGGCTTCGGGGCGTGGTGGCGTTCACAACGACGCATTTGCCGTGCCCACATATCGGCCTGCCCATTTCGCCTGCCCATTTCGCCTGCCCATTTCTGCCCCGAGCACCCCGGTCCCCTGGCACCCAATGACGAGTTGCGCTGCGAGCACGCCAATGCGCGGCGCCGCTGTGGCCCTCCCCTGCCCAATAAAACTAAGACACTGGTCCCTGAATCATGGACACGGTAAGGACAAAGACCATGTGAGGTCTCTCGCTCGCATCCGTCGGTCTGTGATGGAGCGACGGCGCGGGCGCATTGTGATACACATTCCCTATCATTCCTACCCCCTCATCCCCTCCTGGTCCTGATACACAACCGTACCTTGACAGCAGCCTCCGTGCGCCCGGGCAGCATCTGGGCAATCTCCCGCCACCTGCGCAAGGGCACGGCGAGACCCATGGGTCAAGAGCGCTCGCAGGGAAAAGGGCAGTTCGTGGACCGCCCTTCAGGAGTACCTTTCAGGTGTCGGGTCGCAACGCACTGAGGCGCTGCCATGGACAGCATCAGCTCTCCCGCGAATGTGCGGGCCCCCGCCGCCAGTACAGCGCTTCCACGCAGGATTGGCGTAGGCAGCCCAGAACGCGGCAGTAACAGCGAGCTTTCGTACCAGCCCGCGGCAACGAAGCACAGCAAGTCGTGCTGTGTCACATATCTCTCGTGCTCATTACAGTATCCAACACGCAAGGGTACCCATATCAAACTCGGTGCGTTCCGGGGACGGTGCCTTACGTTTCGGGCCCCGCCCCAGCCCCTGGCGCGTTCTGACTGCCCTAATGTCCCCGTACCCCTTGTCGGCCTCCGCTCGCGTCCCCGAGTGTCTCTCGAATAGCCTTCACCCTTTGAGAGCCGGAGGAGGGAAGGACTGCAATTTGGAAGAATGCTGCTTGATGTTGCTGCGTTCTTCTGGAGCATCTTTGTATCAAGGTCCCCGTTCCCCCGTGCTCGCGTCTTTCGTCTCGCTGTGCGGCGCCCATCTTCTGCTCCCGCTGGCCTCGCCTATGGTTGTTAAGCGCAGCGGTACATTGTGTCTCTGCACCTGCTTTCGCCCATCTAACGGCATCCCATGTACGCGCCTGTTGCCGTGCTGTTTATGCCCCTCCACAATGATGGCATCCTCGGCCTCCGACCAGTCCCCCGTCCGGATGTCGGGCCGCAGCACCAGCAGCCAGCGCTCGCGGCACTGCTTGCCGGTACGGCCCTCGCGGCCGTTGAAGGGCGGAATGGAGCTGAGTTCCGCGTTGATGGCTGCCGCCACGGCGCGCCAGCTGGCAGTGCCGTGCGTGGCGACGGCCCTGGTGGGGAGACAGGGGGCCAGTGTTGAAAAGGAAAACGCATACGACGAGCGTAAGGGGGCCAGTGTGTGTGATGGGAACGGGTGCGGAGCCACGCAAGGACCCCTTGGGCGGGTATCGGGCTTGGTGTCGCAGGCCCCGCATGCCTTCCCAGCGGGAGCGCTGCAACCCTTGCCTGCTGGAGGCCTCAACCCTCGCCTGGACGTGGCTTCCCAACAAAAGCATCCCACCGCCAACGCACCGGCCCATCCGTGCCCCGGCATTGCACTGAGTTCCATGCACTAATGCTCCTGGATTTATGGTATCGATGGTGGAACAGGACGGCCGAGAGGTGACAGGGGTACCACACGCACGGCGGTGCAGGGACCCCACACCTGGCCCCGCGGCTGTTGAGGCTACCCACCTGCGCAGCGCTTCATCTTCCTCGGGCACCCAGCGCAAAGCTCCCTTCCCCCGGCCTACTGCATTGGCCGAGTCAACTTGCATGGCCACGGTCAGGCTTGTCTGACCCACTCGGGTGAGGACCTATGCCACTTTGAGCCCGCGGTTCCTTGAGGCGCATGGCTGCTGGTACTTGATACTCAGAGCTGGACTTTACTTGCCCGGCATTTAAGTCCGAGTTGCATACTGGCTTATAACGACATTTATTCTCGTATTATGATGTTATTCATCTTCATTAGCACAAGAGCTTGTCACAGGTAAGCGCAGCCACGTAGCGCAGGGGAAAGCACTCCGAATTGCGGCTTGCCTCCAGAATAAAGGCACGAACCTCCGCTCTCATCTTAGGCATGAGGTAACATACTATGGGAGATGCGAAAGGGGGAAAACCGGCCGCCCGTACAGTCCCTAAAACCCCCACGCGCTCCTGCTTCCCAGTCGACCTCCCCAGTCCTCATCCGTACCAGTCGTTTGCGTGTGAATGACAAAGAACGCAGCGCGCTCAAGGTCCTACCGCACTGCTTTGCAAAGCGTACAGCCCGCCTTGATCACACGCGGAACTATAACCTGCACAGACACAGGGAGCCCGCGACGTTCCCAATAGGGCGGGCGGGTTCAGAGCAAGGTGACGTTCGTCCCGGCCCCCAAAAGACTGGCTTACCAGCTTACCCGGTTTGTCGAACTTCACCTGGTGGACAGCTAGTTGTCAATGTAGAGCTGCGGTGTCAAGACACCACTTGCAACTCAAGGCTGAAGGTCGCCATGCCTGGTACCCAGCCGCCCTTCTGGTGTGTATCCTTGCGTGTGGCTGGCCCCTGTGCGGATCGCCGTTGACGCCGTTAGATTGAAACCGTTGGCGTGCGGACGGTCGGTGTGCCTGGCAAACTGATGCCTGGAGTGGACGCCCCTGCCGTGCAGCCCTTCTACATGATGATGTGCTGGCAAAATTAACCCGAAGAGTTCCCGAAGATTTTACAGAATGTATGGCGCCACCGCGATCCGTTCGGTTGGACATGGGTAGCGGCCACCCGGCTTTGGTCCAGCCGGGAGAGGAATTAAACGGAGCCAACTCTCGAAAGAATGAGCGCCAGTACCCCTCGCCAAAATGCACACGGGCAGCTAAATCCAGGCACACACATCTCGACCACAAAATGCTGGGCATGCATGCCCGATTTCGCGAAAATTGAATCTGCACTGCCGCCTGCCCATCCCCATTCTATGCGGCTGCAACGCTGCCGCCTGCAAATTAGAGTGAGGAACACGGGAACCGTCGCCACCGCAGGGCAACTTCTCATCGAGTTCAGTTCTCCAGCCTCGCGCTGACCCTGCCTACCTCTGGCGCTCCGAGCGGAAGCCCTCAGTGCTCGCATCGGGCCCTCGCAGACGCTTCGCCAAAACGCGGCGTTTTATTTACCTTCCCAGCCGAAGGCCGCCCGTGGGCGTCGATCGGACCAACAAGGATCCTCCTCCCTGGGCGAGGAGGCTACTACCCCTCCTAGGGTGCATGTGAGACACGCCGCCCCCTGACAGGGATGGGGCCCGTTTGTTGTTGTACATACGACAGCAAACCAGCACTCAGCAACGGCACTGAGACGGCCTGCCACACTCCATAGGCTGGGCGCAACGGAGCCTCTGCGCCACGAAGCTCCAAGAGCGCGCACCCGCTCCCGGCGGACGCGGATTATGGCTCACCGCACCGGGCCCGCCCCGCATGGAGAGTTGTGGTTACCAGCCTGATAGCCAGATGTCAACATATGCACACATGAAAACACACGCTGATACAAGTTACTGCATGAACCTTGAGCCAACCGCTGGGCCGCGACAGAAACTCGGACACGGTGTTCGGGCAGCAAAGGAGGGCGTGGCACCTGCACCGTCCCCCGAACATCTTTGCCTTGACACCGGCCCCCGCCGATGGGCCCCAGTCAGCCGCCGACGAAGATTCCTGCCGCGCCCTGCGGGGCCCGTGCCCGGCACCATGCTTGCCTCACTGCTCTTCGCTCCTCTCCTCTCAATTACGCTCTTAATGCACACAGGTCTCGAGTCTAATGCAGGTTTAGCTCGCTCCCGTCCTCCGTCGCCGCTGGCAATGCCGCTCCCGCTCCGGCTCAATCGCAACAGGGGTATGTCCAAAACTGGGTCGAGTGACCGCCCCAACTTGTTGCTCCTCCATGCAGCGAGACAACCTCAACTGCCATGGCCAGGGCCTATACTTAAAGGACCCCCCGGGGCTTGATGGATCGGACAGCGCGGTGCTGGTCAGCAGCACAGCCGTTTGCCCCTACCGACCCCTACCGCTCCGTCGCCCGATGCTCGCCGAGCCTCAAGGCTCAGCTATTCTCAAGGCGCACGCGTCCGCCACTCACGCGCAGCGGGCGCGACGCCCGGCTGCCAGATCCCGGGTCATGCGGATCACCAACACTGCAAAGACCAGCGCCGGTGGCGCCCGCCGTAGGGCGTCCGCGCAGGCCAGCGACGCCGCAGGGTAGAGCTGGCCCGCGGCATGCCGCCCTACCAACCACATGCGCGCAAACGCCGGAGCGCCGGCGCTGCCCCTTTCAGCGCTGCTTCTCCCAGCGCTGCTTCACCGCGGGCTGGCTTGGAATGCCCGCGGACCAGTAGCAGGGCGCGGTTGCATCGCCGGGCGGCAACGGGGAAGTGAGGAGCCTGAGCCTTACTTGCGGGCCGGCAGCAGCGCCCGTGTGTAGGCGACGGGCAGCGAAACCATCTTCCGCCACTTCGGCACGTAGGCCCGCTTGGTGAAGTTGTCGTAGTCGTTCTTCTCGATGGCATCCAGGATCTGCCGGTAAAGGATGAGCGCAGACCTGGATGGGTGGGATTATGGGGGGCCAAATTGCTCAGTAGGCGCTCGTTAAGTTACGAAGGCCGCAGAGGAATCACTTGCAGCTTGAACAATCGCATGACGAGTTCTAGAAAATGCCCCCCAATCACAATCATGCCTCCCCATAAACCCGGTACAAGCGGCTAGTTTCGTGGCCCATTCGCCAAATCCGTTCCAAGGTCATACGATCAAAGCGCTAGTTTAGCGGTTGAATGTGCGAGGAGGTTGGGCTCACCAGACGGGCCAGCGCGCCTTGGGGTCCAGCAGGTCCACCCCCGCCTCAGCGTCAGCAAAGTACTGCCGCGCCCGCTCGATCTGGAAAGTCATGAAGCGCCGCCACCGGTCGTCAATCTTGCCCGTCGTGGGCGCGTGCAGCCCTTTGAGGAGCTGCGGGGGCACAGGATCGCGGGCATGGAGGCGACGGGTTGGGGAAGGAACAGGGGCGGCAGAGGGCGCCCCAAGGGCGCAGTTCCGCGACGCATGGCGTGCGCTCAGGTCGTCTGCGTTCGTAAGGTCAGTCAAGACGGCTGCACTCTGCTCGCTCAGCTCAGTGGCGCCGTCCCCTTCACATGTCACGTGAGGCCCTACCGCAAACCTACCTCGCCAAAGGGCCCGCTTAAACTGCAACATTTCCTCCGCCCCGACGCTCCCGGCGAGCCCTCGCAAGCCCCGCCCGATTAACCACACCCTGTCCAGGTTCCCCAGGCGCGAGTCCCTACCTCCTTATCCGAGATGCCGAACTTATCGAGCTCATCCATGGGCACGTAGATGCGGTTGCGCTGGTACGCATCCTCGCCCACGTCCCGCAGAATATTTGTCAGCTGGTTGGCCGTACCGAGCGCCAGCGCAGCGCGGTACACGGGCTCCAGGGGTCCCTGCAAAAACGTACAGATACAACGTACGGAGGGTGACCACCGTTCAGGACACACGCGTGGTTAACAGTACACGGCATGCAGTAGGACGAGGAGTGGCGCTGCGGTCGGCAGGGCCTCACACGTCCCGCGGATACAGCGCGCCAGAATGGGACTGGACCTAACAATTGTCCTCATTGGGTAGGGGATCATAGTACACGAAGGTCGCACGAGTACGGTACCAGGTATCGCTCGTCGCAGGCGACGGTTCGTGCCCATTGCGTTGGATCGATAGCGGGGCCTAGGTGCCACTCGCGAACATCGGAGCTGACCCCCATATGTCGTATACCACACTGTATGATGCCTATCCGATGCCACTGGCCACTGTGACCCCCGATGCCACTGGCCACTGTGACCCCACACCAATGTGCTGCCACCTCCCAAACACAACCTACACCCCAGCCTGCAGCCCACGCAGCAAACCCAACTAGTGATCGCCACGCACCTTGTACGTGGGCTCGATGCCCATGATTGGAGTCGTCATGAGGGCGACCGTGCCGGCCACGCGGTAGCAGTACTCGTAGAGCTCGTCAAATGTGTCATACCGTGATTTTACCAGGTCCATGCGCATTCCTTCGATCATGTCCCGGAAGGGCTGGATGTGAAGGGGGAAGCGCGATATCGTGTCGGTGAGGGCGGCGTCGAGCTCGTCGTAGGGCTTCCCATCAAAGAGCGCCTCCAGCCGCTCCTCCCAGCGGTCCAGGGCCTGCGGGGTAGGTTGAATTATGATCACAGGGCGCATACATGCCGAAAACGGCGGCAGAAGGCTCACCTTGGGCGTAATTTTGGACGCATTCGGGCCATCCACCAGCTCGTCTGTTCGTCGGCACCAGACGTAGACGGCCCAGACCGCCTTGGCTTGCGCCGGCGTCATCAATTGCGTGCCCAGATAGAAGGTCTTTGCATATTCGCTGGTAACCTGCCCGCACTTCTCGTACGCCTGGTCAAGAACGCCACCGCTCCACTTGAAGCCGCCCGGCAAGTCCTGCTTGCGCCCCTGGTGAGCCTCAATGCAGCGCCACATCGCAAAATCCTCCACGTCGCGACCCTTAAGCTTGCTTGAAGCGGCGGGCGCCGCGGATGGGCTGCTGAGGCTCACATCAGAAGGCCGCAGCAGCGTCGCGCGAGCTGCAGACGCGCGCCTGCTCCTAGAGCAGCAAGATGGCCCAGTGCGGGCGCCCCTAAGCGACATTGCGCTGCGCAAGCGGCAGAGGTGCTGTCTGATAGAGATAGGTCTTTACTGGCTCATTGCTTGCGGTTGTGTACGTGGAGTAATTCAACTTGATTGCAGGCCGACTTTGCAACGGTTTGGGCTCTGCGGCTCGTGGCTCAACAAGAATTGCAAGTTCCGTACCGTTTGAGATTCCTCCTGGCCAGCTTCCCCCTATGCCTCTGTGCATCCGCAGCCTGTGCACCGTGAGGATTGTCGAAACATAATTTTCCGACCCTGGTGTTGACAAGCATTCAAAGCGATAACACCCCAGGCGACGCTTCGCTTGCAGTGCTTGTCTACGAATACAGCTAGTCTGCGGTGTCGCTGAAATGACGAACGCGAAGAAGCCGGAGGTGGAAGACGCGAAGGCTGAGCAGAAGCCTAAGGAGCAGGCGGCCGACCTTCTCGAGGCGGATGATCTGTTTGAGGTGACCGTGCATGAATGGCGTGACGGGGGAAAAAGGGCTGATTTCCCAGGCGAGGCACATGGCGCCAGATCTGGGCGGGGGTGGTAGTAAAGGTGCCTGTGTTCGGGCGTTGTCGGTAAGAGGGGAAATGAGTAGGTGCGGGAAGGGGCTCGTTCCGATCTGGGGCGTGCCGGGGCTGGAGCAGAGGCAGTGAGCACCCTCCGCTTGAACGCTCGTGCTGACCTGCTCGTTCTGACCTCCTCGTGCATGCGATTCCTGCCTTCATCCCCTGGTGCCTGCGCGGCTTCCCCTCAGGAGTTCACCAATGAGGGTGAGTGTTCTGAAGTAGGCGCGCTCTTGGCGATAGCGAGCGGGTCCAAGCAGCGTGCAAGGTTGCACAACCAGGGCTGGGCAGGCAGTGTGCAACATTCATGGGGACCATGTCTCAGGGTCCTTTCATGTGTTAGATGACAGGAACTTTGGTTGGTTGCAGGGGCAGGGGGCGGTCGAGATGGATGGGGAGCAACAGGCTGGCACCCGCAAGCACCCGCGGGATCCTGCCGACGGCCGGTCACGCTTTACTGAGGAGAGGTCGTGCGTCGCCGCCTCATGTAGTATCCCTCGCCGCACGCAATCCGCAAGCCAGGGGCCAGTTACGGGATGGGTGCCCCTATGTCGCCCTGATAAACTTCGTGTGCTCTCACAGGCACAGATAACGAGATAAGGACTTGCAGAGGTGGCGTGCCCATGACGTGCCGGGCCCGCGTACGATTGAGTGCGTTGCGTATACCACCTCTTGTTCATGAGAAGAACTCTGCGGGACATCAAACTCCTCTCCATCACTCATGGTACTGACTCCTGTGCTTATCCGACGTGCAGAATGGCATGCCGCGAAGGATGACGAGGCGGTTCCTCTCTGGGAGGCGGACTGGGAGGACGAGAACGTAGCTGACGACTTTCCAGCACGCCTCCGCGCGGAGCTGGACCAGCGGGGGATGAAGGAGTGAACGGGCGACCCGTGGCGGACGAGGGGCGACTGGCGTTTGCTCTTTCCATGCATCCCTGATACGCATTCTGGACATCGTGATGCACCTTTGGGCTAGGCTCCAGCCCACGGCGCTGGAGTAGCTGTTAGTTGATGCAAGGAGGTTGGTCGGGGTAGTGGCGCCCGAAGGTTCTCTACTTTGGTTCATTAGTCGGGCACGGGTAACTCCAGCATGAGAACGGCCATCAGCGCCAGGACACGCAATGTAAGTACCATAGGAGAACACTATGATACACTCGGGTTAGTACTTCTGGAGCTGACCGCAAAGTTCTGAGACATGTGCGCTGTGTACACGGGTGCTTTGTATACTAGAGCCGCATTGGCCATGGCGTTGGCAAAGGCGTAATGGCCTTACCCAGATTGCACACGGGTTTGCGCAACCCTTATTCTCGCGCGCGCCTGAGGTGGCATTAACGCTGCGTACGCTCTTATGGCCTGGTACGGGAGCCAGTGGCAAGGCCCGGGCACCGTACTTGCAACAAATCTTCTCTTTGAGGAAAGGCCTCTGATGAGGTTCCCCATGCCTTTGCTGTCTTGTCCAGGTATCGTGGTGTTTTGCCTGTTCCGCGAGTTATGCCGGCACAGGATGCGGGATATCAGTAACTATGGGTCGTACTGGATCTCTACCTCTACGCATCTTGCCGCCTCTTCGTGCGTATGCTTTTTTATGTAAAGGGATTGCAGGGCCATTGGACGCGAAACGAGCTGAGGGGAGCGCGGCGTGTGACCGAGGGGCATGTGTCGTACTGTGCTACGTGCGGTGACATGGCTGATCCGGCTAACAACAACAACAATCCAATCACGAGGCATCTGGGAACGACCTGGCTGCCAGAGCGCACTAGGAGCGAGCGAACCGAGGACCACTACATGTCGAGGCTAGGGCAGCGCAACGAGACCAGTGTAACGTTACATGGTATGAGAGGCAGAGGGAGAGGACCAGAGAGAGCGTAAGCCAGAGAGAAAGGAGCACAGCACACGACCAGCAGGCATACCCCATGCCGTACAAGCTCCAGAACCAGCACGAACACAGGCGCGGCGGTACTACATCACGACACCTAGTATCTCCCGACACATGAACTGTGAAGATGCCTGTAGGGAAGGGTGCGGTGGAATGTGGCGGCGACTGAGAAGGGCAGCCCAGCGCCGTAACCGTAATGCAATGCCGTCGTACACATAATGCTGGCCACGGCGCCCCATTGACAGTTGCCATGCGGCCCACAGCGTTGCCATGCACCCTCAGTTGCACCAGTTGATCCCCGCACAAAGCATCGATGTCCACATGTACAGCGCTCCCACCATTCCAGTCCGTACAGGACGTGCCCAAACAGCCAACAGTACTGTAATCGCGTAATGTTCCTCTTGCGCAACTGCATTAGACCAGATCCACCATACAGTGCCTTGTAAGCCAAACCTCCAGCAACCCGCACGCTCTAACCCCATGGGTGACCCGCGGGTCAGCTGCCGCAGCCGAGGCTTAAAAATGAGAGTGCTACGCAGCTGCATGTTACACATCTTCATATCAATTGCCCTGCGGTATTGGGCATCCTCTTGACGCAATCGGCTTTTGGCGGGGGCCTCCCGGCCTGCCACCATCAGTCCACTGTGTTGTCTACAGGCATGCCATGCCGCATGCACGGCCTCGTGCCTCCCAACCTAACTTCGTTCCCTGATAGACCTGAGGGCGCGCCTATTTCCTTTTGTCCGGTCTCACACTGTGCCCCTAAATACCCAGTCGCTGCGGCCTTGGTACTATGTCATGTGGCAGTGGTGGCAATGGGCCGACGCCCGGGGCCCTGCTCCCATAACTGACCCAGCCTCCGACCCGGCCTCTTCGTGGGGGTGGAGAGCTCACTTGCAACACATGTTCCCAGTGGACGCGGCTGAGCGGCCAAGCCTATGCCGTCCGGTCCCTGCGGAGCAACTGTGGGAGCTCCGCGGCACCCGTCCAGTTGGCTCGTGGCAGGCTGGGCGCCGTGGGCGGGACTTTGTGCTCGCTGACCTGCGCGCGGATCTACACGACTGGCGGGACATTGCGGTGGAGGCCAGCCAGTCCAACGCGCTGCCGGTGTTGGCCCTTGGAGCATTGGCGGAGGATGTCATGTGCATGTGACGGCCGTGCCATTCTTGATACAAGCGGCCGTCGGTTGCCATCCCTGGGGGGGGGGGGTTGGGAGGGTTTGTGCGCGTGTGCGTGCTGTTGTACGTGAGACACGTGGCAATAATGTGTGCTACGGACGTCGTACACGTCGTACGGCGGGTCGCTCGGGCTGCCTGCCTCAGCATCTTCTAGTCACCTGTAGTGTAATACAGGAGTACAGAGTCTTTTTCCTAGATCAGCCAAGAACGCCACCCTCGCCGGCAGCCCGACTCAGCCCGACAGTAATGCAAGCCTCGACTCGCCGAGTCGCGGTGCAACTGCACGTCGTCGGAGAGCGCGGCTTCGCACCGCGTGCAAAGAACCGCCCGAACCGTAGGCATGCTGCTGCCGCGCCCAGCCTGCGCGTCCACACAAGGAGAAGGGTGGGGAGCTGGCCGCCACTCTGCTTGATGTGGACCTAGACGGCTTCGGTTGAGACCCGGTGGGATGCGCGTGTAAGGGCCTGCGGGCTCCTCGGCGGCCTCACTGCCTGTGTTGGGCCGTCGTTGTTTGGGCCGTGTGTGATCCTTATATCGCCCTTGCCAGCTTCCTGGCTGCGTGCGAGGGGGGGGGTCCGGTTACCCAGTGTCACTGATGCGGTGTTGCCGGTAATTGCACATAACAAGGCGGCCATGAAGCTTCAGAGGGCCTTCAACTTGCAGCAGGAGGCGGGAGGCGGTGTGGTCACCTGCGGGCCACGCGCTCAGTCTCAGGGTAACCGCTGAGTTTGGCGGTTGGGCTGGGGGTTCGGTGTGCGTAGTGGGCTTCGTGGTGGTTATTGCGGGGTTCTGCGTTGTGGCGCTTTTTTTGTGGTGCTACTCCCCTCTTGGGGCCGGTGCCATTTGTCGCTCTGTTTGGCGGTTTGCAGGTAGGGTAGGGGTTCGGGTGTTCGGCTCTTGCCAGGGGGGGATGACTTGCTGCCTCAACGGTCATACACACTCATCGTCGTCCCGCCTTCCTGTTCTGTGGTCTTTAGGTGCAGGGCTCCTTCTCTTCGTCTGTGTGCTGTCCATGTTTGTGTTTGGCTGCCGTGGTGCGCTGTAGGTATTTTAGGCTTTTGGTGACTCTCCGTCACGGGAGGACTATCTGTCCCTCACGATGTCTGCGCCGTTTCTCGCCTCTCCGCCTGTATTTCGTATTTCGTATTATCTCCGCCTGTAATTCGAGACTGCTTTGGGCTTTAGGCATCGTAACATGATTAGTATTATGGAGGCCCCGCCAGCTGCAGTAGGAGCCTACCTACAGGCTGTCCGGGATACCAGGCACGCTATTCTTCGGCGTCAGGCGCTGAAGCGGGGTAGAGATGAGGACCATAACCCGCTCCCCCACCCCAATATTCGCAATTCGTCCATGCCCCCCCCCCGGCTTTGACGGACGTGTAACCTGTAACCTGTAGCCTGTAACCTTTCCACAGAAAAATCACCCAATCTTGAACAAAGTGTGCCCGCCCAGTCTCCTAGAGAACTAAAAACGGGTCAGGCAGCCTCTACGGACATACACACCCGAGGAGGTGATGTTTCCAGCAGGGCGCCAAGTACAGGGCATGGCGGGCGTGTGACATACTCCCTTGCGCTGAGCAAACCCAAGCCGAAGGGCATGCACGTACCGCCTCAATTCATAGGCGCGGCTCAAGGACTGGAAAGACTTGCAATGCCAACGGACAGGATGGGGCGCTGCCAGGGCGCCCAGAACCAGGGGTCACCCAGCCAAATTGCACATGAGCGAGCGAGCGAGGCCAGAACATTGCTCGAGTACAATACACTAAATTCAGAGGGGCAGGCAGGCTGACTTTGCGGGGCTGCATCGCGGGGCCTCCTTTGCAGTGTGGGCCACGTTTTTGTGCGGGCATGCCAGCGGAAAACCTACAGGATTATTCACCCGCCTCTATGACTGGGAAGGGGCACGGCCTGCCCAGCTATGCGGGGACGTGCAACAAATTCATTGTTAAACGCACCCACCACCTTGTCTGCGCAACCGAAACCCACAGGTACAAGTTAACCCCCGTAGTTGTACCTCTGTGAGCTCATTTTAGCTCACAGAGGGGTTGGGAACCTGCCGTACCGCCGTAGGGCCCCAAGAGGAGGGCGGGCTCCGTCCAGGCGCTCCGTCCCACGCTTCCCGCAGCCGCGTTACCTCACAGGATGTACTAGGGGGCATGTACCGTTTGCCTCCGAATCAACCAGACCGGCTCGGCGTTACTCGACACAGGGCTGACAACTCCACGGCCCAGTCTGCACTCGACCTGCCAAAACCGCTTTTCTTCACTTCAACAACCAGATTCTTGTAAGCTCCACCAGGACTGGCAGATGGGTCAGCCGTTTGGGACTGATAAATGAGAACCTGGCGCTGGTGCTGAACGCGGAGTAACTCAAAAGTCTAGCAGCAGGTATGATATGACAACTTGACATACGCAGCTATTTGGCCGCCGGGTTCCGATAGGGAGGCGCATGGGGACATGTGGGAGGCGATGGTCTCCCGGGCGTCTTTCGCAGCTAGCGGCTGAATCCGAGCAGAATTCTGGCGCTATATCCAGCTATGGTTCTCCGCAGCGTACGCATCTAAATACTGGGTGTCGCACAATGTGGTGTTTCTATCAGCCAGCTTGTTTGAACTGGCAAGAACGCCTGGCCTTCGACTTAGAATCTAATTGAGAGTCTCTCTCTCAGGTCATGGCATGCCGGCGCTCACCTCAGCCTCTTGGCGTCCTGTTTCCATGTGCTGATCCCTCTGCACAGGCGTGCGAGCTCCATGGCGCGCCTGCTGCTGCTTGCAGCGTGTACATTAGCAGTACTAGCACTTCAAGTACAAGGTGCGCGCGGGCGCGGGCGGTTTTCAGTAGACAAATCGCGTCAGTAACTCCCGTCGCTATCGAGCGACTCTTTCGCGCCGAGCAACCGGAGGACCGTCCCGCTTAGCTGTGTTGATGTAAAGGCAACCGCTTGCATGGCGTGCAAGCTAGCCTCGCCAGGTCCATAACCCACTCCGACCCTCCTTTCGCCCTGAACGTCCCCGCAGGTCAAAATTCCAAGGGGACCAACGCGAACCCACTGTGAGTGGCCCTTAGGCTCGGGGTTTGCGTGGCAGGGTTACAGCTTGGCCGGGAGGGGGCAGGGCAGGGGCTGGCACCTCAAAGGCCTCCTGCATTTCAGCTTCCTTTTAGGGTCGTCTTGCAGAACACAATACGGAGCTGGCCCTCGGCGACGAGCGGCCGGACGAGCCGCCACCGGGTTTTGACAAGCGGCTTGTGGCCGCGCAACATGCAGCACGTCCCAGCTTGGCTGAGCTCAGGGCCCAGCTCCAGGGCAGTGCAGCGTTTCCATGCCCTATCTAACGCTGCAAGAGCGGCTCATCAGCCCGCCAGTCAGCCAGCAAATCATGCGTCTCTATGTCACGTCAGCAAGGTTCATGAGGCCGGTCTGCGGCATATGGGGCTGTTGTACCCGTGCAGCCGGAGCGGCATGCCGGGGCCTGGCGTTAGAGAGGGGGCAGGGAGGAGGGCTCACGCGGGTTCGCCACTGGAGATGTCGCCCCCGGAGGCCCGGAGGGCTCCAGGGTGCCCCTGCGACGGTGGTGCAGGGGGCAGCGGTCTGTGACCCCACGCATCCGGCGCACAACGACTTGGAGGGGAGGGGAGGGGAGGGGGGCGCAGCTCATAGTTGCGGGGGAGTGACGGGCGGGTGGCGACTGCGGATGCGATTCGGGGCACCCGAAGTGGGGGGTGGCGACGAGGCGGTGGGGTGGGGGAGGGGGGCGAGCGGCGGGGAGGGGGTGGCCTTTCTCCTAGCCGAAGGGGAGGGGAGCGGCCCGCCGACGGCGCGCCCCGGACACCGCGCCACGGAGCAGCCGTTTCGCTTGCCCCGCCCCGCCCCGCCGCTCCGGGCCACGGAGGACAAACGCTCCCCGCCGCTCCCTGCGACCCCACGCTCCCCCCTCCACACCTGCGACAGCATGCGCCTCAGGCTTATCCAGTGTTTGAGTGTTGACCCCTCTCTGGACCTTGCCTTCCCCCTCTGACCGTAATCCGTGCAGCTTTCCGGACTGCGAGTGCGAGCGCGACCGGCGGCAGTCGCCGTACCGGGCTGACCTGACCAGCACCGAGGACTATGCGGGCGGCCGGCGGTACTGCTTCACCTTCAACGTGGTGCCCTGTCAGGTGGACAACCCGTGCTGCTACATGAACCTGTACAAGCTGGAGTTTCCGTTCGGTGAGTTTTGGGGTCTGCGCTGTTGTCGTGACCGATAATGGGTTGTGGAACCGCGCTGTCTAAGAGTGGGGCGGGGGGGGGCGGGGGGGCGCCGGGGGGGCCGGACGTGGGAGGGAGAGAGGGAGGCGGAACGTGATGCCGCGCGTCCGGGGGGTTTCCGGCTGCGTGCGCACAGGGGTGGGAGTGGGGGTGGACGGGGCAGCGTTTGCGCGGGGGGGGGGTGCGGAGAGCGCGCCGGGCTGGGTGAGGTGGAGCTGGGCGGGGCTGGGCGGGGCGGGCACGGCGGGGGGCTTTGGAGAGCATGTCGTGAGGGCTCGTGTGGCGGTGATGGCGTCTGGCGGGGTGGGTGCGTGAGTGAGGTTCGCTCTGCCGGCATGGTTGGGTCGGGCCGGTTGGACTGCGCACGCGGATGCGGTCGCGGCGGGTGGGCAGCGGGAGAGGAGGGCGGTTATGTCGGCGGTGCGGCTGCGGTTTGGGACTGCCCAATCCCTAGTGCGGCTCTCTCCGGCACGTGCAGTGCGCTGGGGCGTGGGCTGGGGCCCTTGCTGTGGCGCGATGAGACAGGGTGGAGGCAGGCTCCGCGACAGCAGCGCAGCTTGGCGAAGGGATCAGGGGCTTCGCGGTGCAGGTTCCCTCGCAGCGCCCCTGCTGGAAGAGGCCACTGCTGCCAGGCGGGTCCCTCGGCGCCTCTGCCACGCTGGGGCGGGCAGCTGGTGGCGGGCGTGTGTGGGCTTTGCGCGGAGTCCCCCTCCCTACAGCAGCACGCCCAAGGGCACCACCCTGACCGACGCTCGCGCCGCCCCCCACCACACGATTTGCCGTACCTCCGTACCGCAGCGTACGAATGCCGCGGGGCGCTGCAGTACATTGAGTACCAGGGCGCCAACAAGTCGATCGGCTGGGGGCCGGCCTACCTGTCGGCCAGCCCCACGCGGATCGACCTCAAGATCACCAACCTGCGGCTGTCGCAGACCAACGCGGCCGGCAAGACGGTCTGCCTGGGCATCGCCGACTGGTGCCAGGACATCGCCCAGTGGTGCTGGCCAAACACGGGCAACTGCCGGCTGGCCATGTTCAACGCCGACCCCTTCGACTGC